>PYUH01000160.1:3786793-3838745 GCA_016808085.1 Suaeda aralocaspica
AAAAAAAAAAAAAGAGGAAGGAAGAAAAGAAGGAGATTCATGGCTTTTCAGTATGCACCCAAAAAGGTCAAACATTTGAGTCTCAAGTGCATGGAACACCATAGGGTACAACAACTGTGCTTTAATAAATATCACTTAGCCTAAAGGCTTAGAGACATGCAGGCAGCTATGGCAATCACCCTGTTTACCTAGCAGCTAGGACATAGGCACACTGCCCATACCTTTTTTACAACGGTATTAATCAATCAAACCTAGCAAATATCAATATCCAAGGCAAATTCATTTAACGAAATCCAATTACATGAAGAACCCAAATTTCAATTCTAAAAGCTTATTATTTGGAGCTCTACAATAAAATTATCAAGATATATCTATTTCATTGATTCCCCTGACTAGGATATACCCTTCATTTCATACATACAAGTGGAAAAGTCCCATTCCTCCACATTGGAATATTGAATACATCAGTTGAAGAGCTTTCAAGCCTTAAAAATGATGATTTTGAGTGTCAAAGAAATTTCTTGTTTCTGGTTCTAAGGGAGCACAAAGGATCCAACAAGCTTGGTTCACACAAGTAAAATCTTTTTGAGCTTCAGCCAGCGCATTACAATTGGAAATTGGACTCAATGGCTTGAGAGTACATAATCTACAACAGTAGCGTTTTCTCTTTTAAAACATAAATCAGTAAAAGAGATTTTTCTCTTCTAGATAATAATCTAGAACTATGGCATGTTTAGAATTTTTCAGTGCAAATTAAAACAATTGAGCTACAGTATAAGAACAATGAGAAGAAAGTAAGAGTATAGCATTAAGAAAAATAATGAGTATTTTAGATCCCAAAAAATCGTGCTTAAACCCCCATATACTGAATAAAGATAAACTCCAAGTAAAGCAATCCTTATAGTAAGTGAGTTGGTCATATCTTCCTCCTCAACATTCCCTCCTCTCTTATTTCCCCCAAAAAACCATCCCTTCTTAAAGATAGTAATTATATCTTTTGAGATCCATGGAAACAATGAAGCAACACACTTGCAAATATATCATTTCCTATTTTATATTGAGACTCAAATGAACTTTCTCACTTATGATGTAATTGTTTTCTTTTACATTTCCTCCAAGAATGTACCAACTTCTTATTCCTAAAATTTCAAAGACCATTCCTATCCAGTATATAGCACTAAATAATATGCTTTTAGCCTTTTACTATCTAAGACATCCAGATTCCACAATGTTGTTTCTTCTGTATAACCAACTCGACATTATCAAACTGGATTGCAAGCACAGAGAATTTAAGGCAACGTCATGGTGATATGAATAAGCAAAATATGTGAATTTAAACGTTATTCGTTATTATGTTTCCGGATGTGGTGTACTATATCAACACCTAATAACTGTAATCACTCTGAAACCCTCAATGCAATAACACATATTCTCTCTTGTGCCTAAAGAGATAAAATGTATCATCACCAATCATGCATGTCCTATGCATGTGGATGTATGCAAAAAAATGTTGGTGAACCACATAGTTATATATGTATTTTTTGTTTTTTGAAATCTAAACAAGTATTGGACGTCGTCAGCATGTTCTTGGAATGTAACTAATTAATAAAGGAACAATAATTCTTTTAGACTATATTGTTCTTGGAATCTTGAATGTTCAACTGCTTATTTAAGAACATTCGATAGTTGCTACATACTAAGCTAGAAAATGGCTCTTAGATCCATCTTCTTAATTGTCAAGAAAACGAAATTAAAATAGAATTGTCCAACCCGAAAATGCAGATTCATGGCTGGTTGAGTTATCCTAGTCCATATCCTAACAAAACTCTAATGAGATTAGATAAGAAAGGTAGAGGTATAAATAGGAGTTAGTAAACTCATTATGAGTTTCATGCCTCAAGCAAAGACATGGGGAATTACCAGCAAAATTAAACCATATACTACGTAATTAAAATATGTTCACATGGATTTCCTCCCTGGCTTCAAGATACATAATAAACAGTTTGCATTATTGTGTTCCTACTTCTATATTCACCAAGTATCACCCCATGCTCACCCTGGAGAAAATGTACATAAATTAGACATAAGGGGGGCTTTCAAACTGAAGACAGTTGTTCATATCATTTTCTTACCATGGATAACATAATAATTCAACATTCTCTTTAGTTAATTATAGAAACTCATAATGGTTTTAGGAAGATCAGCACATGAGACACACAAGAGAACACAGAGTAATTGATAGTAATAAGAAATCAAATTTTATTCATTGCTTTGGACACTTTCCTTTTCTAGATCCCTTATACCATTTGTTTGTCCATTTTCCTTATGTGACCTCCACGGCAAGGCAGTTTTCTCTACCATATTGAAGTGTACCAAACACAAATTTCCAACTCACATTCTTCCTGTCACAATTTATCATATTCCTCAAATCACACAATTTTCATCAAATTTGATATGCTCCTCTCTGCATCATTCATTTAATCTACCTTCCTGACTCCTGAGTACGCGTAAACTAAGGTAACAACAGCCAATTGACTCAGTATCCCTAAAAAGTCGCACATTTCGCTCTTGATCCCTAGTCAGAATGACGACAGCTCACAATTCTACTCCTTAGACCACTGGTCACGATACGAATCTGACGAACTGAGAAGCAAACTATCCCAACTTCTTGACTAATACAATCACTAATAATATTCTACAGTAACCAATATAGATACATACACTCCTCAATTGTTGTACAAACTCTTCAATTACAGTTCAAAGTTTCTCTTGGCTACACAATTTATCAAGTAAACAAGTTAAGCTTCAACCTATCACCAATACACCATTTTACAATTTCCAAACAGATTATACAATACTGAGATTCTCTTCCGGTACAAATGAACTACTGCCGCGAATTAGTTGCGACAACAGTAATAGTTTGTGAAGCATAAAATAATGATTTGTTGCACTTAATTCGTAGGAGATACTAAAAATTACCCTCATAATTTAAATAACAATATAAACATGTAAATTCCAAAAATGGCAACACCAAATTAACTTCAAAGTTCAAACAATTAAAACTACAATATTCTCGAACAAAAACCAAAATCACAACATACTAAAACTAACTAACAATCATAAAACTTTTAACCCAGATCAAATTAATTAATAAACAATCAAACAATTAAACATCAATTAATTATGAACAAAATTAGAAACAAACAAACAAATAATAAAAGAACAAAAAGAATAAACCTTCAATTCCAGAATGAAAAATCCCAAAACCAAACCAGTAGGTGTAATGATTAAGAGGAGTAAGATCATACACATTCAATATCACTGGTGTTGTTTCTACTACTCCATTATTTTTAGCCGTCGATTCTTCATTACCCATTTAAAAAATAAAATAAAAATTCCAACTTTTTTTTTTTCAAAAAATTCAATGAAATATTCTCCAAAATCTGAACTTTGTTTCTGGGGTTGTAAAGAATTACAAATCCCAGAAAACCCAGTTGCAAATCAGAGCTTTCTGAGATCAGCTTTACTGGTGGGTGTGGAGGAGAGAGAAGTTATTAAAAAAAAAAAAAAAAGGAATATTTTATTTCTATTTTAGTTATTTACTACAAAATATAAAGGAAAATAAATTTTAATTTAAAAAAAAAAAAAGAAAAGAAAAACAAATTTGTGGATTCTTCGAAAAATTTGATTTGAATGAATGTTTGAACGTGGTGTGGAGTATTTTAATTTGAGACCCAAGCTTTTTAAGTGCCAGCTAAATATGGATAATCACACTTGACAACTTTGTAAACATCTTACTAGTCTATTTATGTCTTTATGATTAGCATATTACTATTAGTATCGATTTTTAAAGCTCTGTTTTCCTCGTCTTATTTTTACTTATTTTCAGCAAAAATAAGTTTTAATCAGTAAAAATAAGTTCGGTTCAGCAAAAATAAATTCAGTTCAGCAAAAATCAGTTTCAATCCTTAGTAAATTATTAATGATTTCAGCAAAAATAAGTTCAGTTCAGCAAACTTAAGTTGGGGAGAACAGGGCTTAAGTAACAACAAAGATATAACAATTTATATTATACTACCGATAGTATATTGTTAATTTGTTAGGTGATGTTTTGTGTATAAACTTTGTTATTTGTTATTCGCTATGGGTGTACCAAGGAAGGTGCCCAATCAAATCATCATACTATTGTATCAAATCATACAAATATACAATAGTAATTAAGTAAGGTCAAATATAAGTTTAGATACAAAGCAAAAGAAAAGTCAATATTGGACATCAATTTAACTTGATTTTCTTTATTTTTGGTTGAGTCGTCCCATTGAACATGAGCCGGTGATGTATGCAAAGTTACACATGATTAATGGAATTAGAGTATTTATTATTTAGGTAATCACATTCTTGAAAGTTTTTTATCACACTATTCATTTACGGGTGTTTCTAAATTGTAGAATTTCAATTATCGGCCGGGTTATGTAGTTTGTTTGACTTTTAAGAGTTTGATATGACAGTTAGCTTAATTAGGATTTGAAGGCATATGAATATGTACATGTTCAAAAGCTTTTCCAATTTATTGTACTTTAAATTGAAGAATTTAATTTTCAGGACGCATTTGATTTCGTCAAATTAAACTACAGCTAAAAATTAGATTTCTTCATTAGATTTATATGCTTAGAGTAGTTAGTTGTTAATTAATTTTTTGGTTTATTTATTACAATAATAAGTTTGTTAGGATATAATTTCGATTGTTACCTACGATATGGGATTGTAACATATTGTATAGTAATTTGTATTTTTTAAATAAATTTAGATTATTGTTGAGTCAAATATTGTGCGTCTGAATAAATATTAGTTCCAAATTGTTTCTTGCAAATTAAAAGTAAATTAATCCACAAAACTCTTAGTTTTAGACAAGTAAAAACTAAAATTAAGAGTGTCTGATTTGTTTAATTAGTGAGTGAAGCTAATCGTTTTATCCATTAATAATTCAAATTCTGGGAGAGTGAAGCCATTAAAACGGGTGAAGATCCTTAGTGGAGATTAGACAAGTAATGTTCATTCAAATCTAAGTTGAGCTTTTGCATCCGAGAGCTAGAACCCCATAATATTCCACGTCAAAAATATAGCACAAGGAAATCGTGGTAACTTTGTCAAGAGAAATCTTTTAACAAGAAAGCACAGAGAGTGAGGAGTAGCTCAAGTGGTAAAAACTTCCCTTCCAATTTTATCGATCCTGTGTTCGATTCTCATCCCTATCCTTATGGCTTCCTAGCACCAAAAAAAAACAAGAAAGCACATTTTTGGATCGCCAAATTACATAATTTTTTTGACAAGGAATTTATAATTTTAGAATAAAAGAATATGTATCTACATCTAACCTGGTTTAAAATGATTACACGAATTATAATTTTGTCCGATTAATACAAGTACCACGTATTTATTATAGCAGCCGATCATAACTCAAGAATTATCATGTTTTTACTAAAGTATTACTTGATCTTCTTCCTTTCGTCCCTAAAAGACATTTAAATAATCAATCTTCATACAGAAGCTTGCCAAAATTGGAAAGTGTTGTTCAGTCTAGATAAAGATATATACATTAAACACCCACAAATTAAATTGCAGCATTATCATAAATTACTCCGTAAAAAAAAATCAATAAAATCCTAATATCATAAATTTCTATTCATTAATACATGGTAATAATCTTATAGCACAGTCGTATTTTAGGAAATACAATCGTTAGTAGGATTTGTATAATATCTTACACTTTTCATCAAACAATAAGGATAGATCTAACGGCTACCAAATTCTGCTTCCCATAAATTAATATAAGGGAACAATAATCAGACGATCCAAAATTACCATCGCCTCAAATCTATCTACTACTATATATATCTATATATATAATTGACACCCTAATAACAATTAGAGCTCTAGTTATAATTATTACGGAGTAATTAGCACCCTTACTACAAAATATGGCATAGTTTAATTTAGAGAGTTGGTTAAAGTTATTTTTTTTATAGGAATTTAGGCTAAACGTACGTACAATAATGGCGATTTTTCAACTCAGATTACAAACTACTTTCGGCATGTTTGAATGTTTAATTGATTGCAATGATGAAGATGTTACACAAATTCAACCAACGTTTTTGCATGAATCACCAAAACATGCTTGTGGTAACAACATTGGTAATAAGGTATTAAGGCGGAGCAATTACTTGGACTCGAAGCAAGCCAATCGCAACACCAACAAGAATAACAACAAAGCTCGAGATCAAATTAATGGCATTGTCAAGAAAACTACTGATGATGACAAGAAGATCGTCGTTGGTAATCAGAAACAAGTCAATGCTGATAATGGTTATGAATCTTATGATGAAGTCGAAGGCAAAATTGAGGATTATGTTTGGTATGGGTTTTATGAAGATTGCAAGAGCAAGAAAAAAATATCAAGGAGATTTAATAAGATCAATGGAAAAAAATACTTAAGTTACTAATTCAAGAGAATATATATGCATCAGTTTTTCTAAGGGTGTACCCATAAGTTCTTGCGTTTTCTAAGTTGTACCCAATGTTTTTCAAAATTCTAAGTAATACCCTTGGGCTAACCATTATTATTTAGTTGTGCCCCTTTTAGCTAATTTTAAGTTACAATTTTGGTTCATTTTATTCAATCACACTCTTTTGAAATTTCTTAAGAGATAAATCTAAAACTTTTGAATATTAATTACAATAGAAGAATTAATTAAAACAAAAATAACAAAAATTTTCAATGGAAAATTAATTACAAAGGGCACAACTTAGAAAATTAGGTGAGTTTAAGGGTACAATTGAAAATTTTGAAAAACATTGGGTACAACTTAGGAAACGCAAAAACATATGGGTACACCTTAGAAAAACTCATAATTCTAATTTATTCCAAGTCTCGATCAATATTCATACGGATCAAGTTTATTAATTAGTTACTAGTCTTGATTAATTACACTGTCTTGAATTTTATTATTTTCTCTATTTTTTCTTACTTGTTACATTAGACCAAAAACTGTGAGAGCTTGTTCGGTCCAATATAGCAAGTAAAAAATAACGGATGTAGTATTTTCTAATAATTAAGGTTTGTTTCTTTAATTTCATCAACTTTTGTAATACGAAACTATGAAAAGATGAAAGTTGCAAATTGTTTTTTTGTAAATTTACTTCACATGTGCCAGTTTTAAAGCTTCTATAGTTCTTTACATACTTTGAGTCTTTGAGTAGACAAAGATTTGTTTGAGTAAAGCTAAAAAGTTTAGTATGCAAGGACAAATAACTCCAATTAGTACTCGTATGAAACTGGAGATTACTAGTAGCCAAAAATTATTTTATTAATTATTACAATACTCGTAGAAACACGTAAAAGCAAACAATATAGTAAAGACAAAGTTTGATATACATCCAGTGTACAAAAATTATTGTACAACATGTTTGAAGTTATATGTGTTTTTTTTTTCGTTCTAGTTACTATAACATGAGCTCAACTTATGCATTTTTGGGTTCAAGTTATATTTTTTGAGTTCTAGTTACCTTAACAGTTCAAGTTATCGTGCACCTACTTACTTTCTAATGTCAAAAAACTCAATTTTAATGAATTAATAGACCTTATTACGTCATATATAAAAGTTATTTGTACAATATATTCAATAAAATTTCAATGATTTTAAAGTTACCAAAAATATGATTCTAGTTACCAAAAAATTGGTTCAAGTTAGTCGTTGTAAAGTAATTTTATTGTACACCGGGTGTATGCAATATTCATTCTATTATAAATAACTAAATAGTACGTCTATCGAGTATGATAACCAATATAAATATAATCAAGAATCTCTTAGAACTGATTGGAAAGCTATAACCATCCAAGTTATCAAGTAACTAAGTTATCCCTCTTTCAAATCCCATGACCCGTGTGATAGTATAATTTTCGTGTTATTTAAAAATCTAAATTCTAATTCATTATTTCAATCAAGCAATCATCATTACAACACTAATTGGATGAAACTTGAGACCTTTCAATAACTTGAATATGTTAATTTGACACGATCATTCAAGCACTAATTGGTTAACCAGAGGTTGCAAGAGCAACCCCCAATTGGGGGCACAGCAAGTTGAATTGATTGAAACTACTAATTGAACAAGAAAATCCTAGTTTTAATCAGCTGATTTGTTTACAAAAGAAAATAAAAATTAGTAAATTTTCATCCTATTACGAAGGTTATTGACTAGGTAAGCCCCGTTTGAATTACTCATGAAATCCCATTTTGAAACAAAATACAATTTTTCGTAGTTGTGAAACTTTAGATTTAACTAAATTTGCCTATATGCAGAAGAAAATTGGGCAGTAAATTATTGTAAGCCAATAAATTAGGATTCATTTTTCGAGTCAAAAATAGTTCAGATGCCTTAAGCTACATAAGCAAGAAAATTTAATTAGTTACACTGAGAAAGGTTCTTAATATAAATAGAGTGAGTATATAAACAACTAACAGAATTGAAGTTCGATTAATTTGACTTTATTCAGTTTATATTGGTAGGATTAGAATCATATTAGGTTAAGTACGTTAGACATAGGAAAATATATATATATATATTTTGGATTCGTAGAGTAGTATATATATACACTTACGGCATTTGACAATGTCCTCCAGTTCTTTGAAGCAACACTCCTAGCCTAATTAGATAAAGCAATAACATAATGAGAAACAAACTGAAGAGATAGCCGTACCCTTAGGCCATAGCATCAGGTCCAATTCTTGAAGACGGACATAACCCAATATACAATACAGGCGTAACGATAGGATTCGAAAAATCAGTAAAATTGAAGTAGTAGGAATATATTATATACATAATGGTGGTCATAATGTGTCAATACCTTAGAATTGACGGATTCGGAACAAACATATTGCGCAATATCAACAGAGTTTTTCCAGTGATAAGTGCCCTCAGTAACAGGTACAATGCGGCCAGACAAAGAACCAGTGCAGCCATCAACGTCAAACCCATTGCTTCGTTTTACCTTCCAATCATAGTAATCCATTTCTGCCTTGGTCATTTGACGATTACGCCTAAAGCGTGGCGGAAGATCCTCAGATCAACAGGCCCATATACTGTACTGTTCCCTTGAACACCTTCAACCCACTAAAATATCGAGCTTCGTACTTGGGACCCGTCATAGCCCTTCCAAATTCAGTATTTGAAATCAGACACATTATCAAATATACATATACGTATTACACATAATTATCATCATCATCCTAACATTGAAATTATGGTAGGAAATTATGACACTCAAACATTCTGTATATATATATAACCAAAATCACTATAGCACAGAAATTCTAAGCTATAATCACACAAATTGCTTAACTTCACGTAAAAAAAAAATAAAAAAAGGCTAAATTACGCAAAATCAGACTCAAATTCTTCTTGCTTATAATCCATTAATCCAGAACCCTAATTAATGGTCTGAAAACTATAACAATGAAACCCTAAATTGTGTAATTGATTAAGGTTAGGTTCGAAAACAGGGGTTCGTGAATTCTTCATGAGTTAGTTATAAATTTACGCGGGAAAAAATGGTAAAATTCGATCGTATAATATTAGATATATGTTCACAGTAACAACAACAAATCAACAATACGAAAAATATAAAGAATTGAAGGTACTAAAACATAAAGTATTAATATTAGTTATGTACTACCTCCGTTTTATTAGTTGCACCATTTCATTTTTCTAACTTGTAGAGTCACATTTTTAACAATTTATAACTTTAATTATATATTTATATAAATTATAAAAATTATATATTAATAAAGTGCACATCAAGACGAAACAAACGAGATTTATACTGACTATATTCCTCTTTATACATTGACAATAAAATTAAATCAAAGCTTAAAAGATAAATAGCGCAATAACTAAAAAACAGTAGGAATATAAAATAAAAAAAAGTACTAAAAGAAATTGTTATTAATTGAATTACCATCATCGCTCTTGAAATAGTATAATTTACTATTATATGTCTAGTACACCATCATAACATAAGATAAAAATACATAAATAACTACATTTGAAAGAAAAGTACTACTCCCTCCGTTCCCTATTTTTCTTTACATATGATTTTTGGGATGTTCCATATTTTTCTTTACCAAACAACTTTATTAGGTTTATAATATTTTATTATTAAGATTAACCCCACACATCACCTACTATTAGTTGCAAGTTGTTTTTCTTTCCTCAATTATTATCCCAATTTGACCCCACTACTATTATTATATCATAGACCACAATAAAGAAGTGAATAGTGACGGACAAGAAAAATTAGAAAACGGAGGGAGTACATAATATGATTTTCATGTTTAGACTCTTTATATACTAATCAACTGAATTATTTGAGTTGATATAGAACCTCAAAATGAAGGCATGTTCATGACAAAATTCTATAGATTGAAATGACCGTAATTTGCCATATATATAAGAAAATTCAATAGGAAATTACAGCGTAAAACAAGCTAAAAAGCAGATGTGAAATTCATAAAATCTTTGTAGTCATCAAATAGAAGCCATATAAGTTATGCTGTTTGCAGCTGATGCAGTCAGCTAATAAAACACAGGAGCAGCCGTAAATATAGCAATAGTAGGTGTGTGTGGCGGAAACAACAGGCAGAAGCTGCACAAATTAGCAGCAAATGGTATCTGATACCAGCATACATACGATACATTGATAAAAGAATATGCTCCTTATATTGCTTACAAGCATGCAAGCATCTTTAGGTTTAGGTTGTTGATGGTATTGGCCACGAATTTAGATCATTTAAATAAGTTATAACCGGAACTCAGTAAATGAGTACATCAGCCAGTAATATCAAGGAATTGTCTTGGAACCATGTATCTGTCTATCCGATTCAATAATCACATCAAGAAGGAAGATTGCCGGTGAGATAGACAGAATCAAGATAGCAGTTTCAACAGTTTCAATGACTTGCTCATCTGCTGCTATATTAACATTCACAAAGAATTACCAGAAAAAGCAATCCCATTTGCATTTGCTAGCTAATAATTATGATTTACATACATGGTTTTGAGCCGATAATAGTGGCATGATTACTTGATTAGACCAGATTTTCTACCCACACCAGTGCCTCAGAGAAAAAAACTGGAAGGAAAGTTATTAAACACCTTATTTGTCAAAGCCCTGGCACTTATTCTTCCTGTCATAGCCATTAAAGATGCATGCACCCCTCAATTTATCTCAATCATATATCAGTACATAACCTGCTCAAATTCCCTTCATCATCGTCTTGTACTAATGCATTGTAGATCCTTTCAAATCCGCAACTCATATATTATACAAACAAAAAGTAGGACTGTAAATGTATAGTCTCTTCTATTCATATGATCAATGTAGTCCATAGATGTACTAATACATGTAAATTGTAAGAGTTTTGTAATAGATCTAATCTCTTATAAAAGCTCTAAAACTGTCCAGACATATGTGCAAAAGAAGTATAGTGAATGTATTTCATTAAAATATCATTTTTAAACTTAATCTTAAATTGCAGTTTGGGACCAATTACCTGGTTGGCCTCACTTGTGCTGCCACATTTGGGATACACTTCTATCAAAGAACTTTCAAGATAATTATCTGATTCATCAAACTGATTCTTCAGGAGGTATCCATACATTTCTCTTCCTAGTCTAAGAGCTCCTATTTCTCCACATGCGGGAATGAGTATCATATAAGTAATAGGGCTAGGTTCAACTTCTTCCTTCAGCATCATATCAAAGAGTTGGAAAGCCTCATGTTCCTGCCTTCTGTTGATGTAGCCTGCTAGCAATGTATTCCACGTAACAGTGTTTTTGTTCTTTGATCTCCAAAAAACTTCTACCGCAGAGTTTATGTTGCTACATTTTGCATACATATCAACCAAGGCACTAGCAACGTATACATTAGAGTCAAGCCCTCTTCTAACAACACAAGCATGAAGTTCCTTCCCAAGTGGCAACGAACCTAAATCAGCACAAGCTGCAAGAGCACCAGTAACAGCGACAGGATTTGGTTGAATTGACTTTTTTAATATCTGTGAAAGGAAGCTATCATTATGAGGTGATTGCATGGCTTGGAAAAATCTCAGAGAATGATGTGGAAAACCAGCCTGCTGAGAACCAGATATCAAAATGTTAAATGTGACAACATTTGGTTTCAAACCCATCTCAGACATCTGATACAGAAGTTTGTAAGCCTCCTCTGTACTTCCATCTCTAAAAGAGGCAGCAAGCATTGTGTTATAAGTAATCACATCAGGTGTCGGACCAGAGACTTTCATGGATTCAAAAAGTCTATGTGCGGACTCTATGTTCCACACACTCATGTAAGCTGCAAGCACCTCGTTACATATGAAAGAGCTTTTGTGCTTTATTCTGAAGAAAATACTTTCTGCATCATCAACCGTTCCACATTTCCAATACATACACATTAATGATCCGCCAACATGATCATCAGCTTGAAGGCAAAGTTTGATAGCATATCCATGAATTGATTTTCCTAATTTTAGATCCTTCAAACCAGCACAAGCTAGTAGAATGCTGACAATTGTCACAACATTTGGGGTCAAACAATTCCTAAACACCTTAAAACAAAAATCTAAAGCTTCTTTGTAAAATTCATTCTGAATGCATCCTGTAATAATACCATTCCAAGTGTTTACTTCTGGTCTTACCCCTTTTCTTTGCATCTCTTCTAGAGTACTTAGAGCCAACTCAATGTCCCCATTTAGGGCAAATCCAGAGACTAGTGCATTCCACAATATCAAATCAGCTAATACGCCATCTAACTCCATCCTGTAGAATGTGTCCATCGCCTCATCAAGGAAACCACGATCCATATAAGCTACAATAAGAGCAGTCCAAGAAACAACATCCTTTACTTTCATTGTGTCAAAAACAATCTTTGATGATCTCAATGCTCCACACTTTGTATACATGTCAATAAGAGCATTTCCAACAAAAACATCTTCATCAAGCCCCCTTCTTATGGCATACCCATGAACCATTTTACCAAAATTTTCCACTTGCATCACAGAACAAGCTTTTAAGATGGTTGGTATGAGGTATCTATCAGGCGACATGCCATCACTTAACATTATCCCAAAAACCGAGAAAAGATCAGCCCATCTCTCAGATCGATTGTACAGGCTAATCAAAGCAGCATGTGCATGTATTGATCTCTTGGGAAGTTCATCAAATAGTGTTTGCGCTTCATTAGACGACTCTAAACTCTTTGAATACGCCACCACTAGCTTATTCCCTATAAAAGCATCAGCCTTTAGAGCACCCATTTTGACAAGAAGTCCATGGACTTGCTTGCAAGCAGAAATGCTGCCAGTACTTTCTCTGCTCTTGTTAATTTGATTAAGAAGAGAGAGACATTCATCAATGGCATAATCCACAGCTTGATAATTGGAATTAGCAATATCAAAAGCACGTTGGGTTCTTGAGTACAAGGGGTTTTTAAGGTGTGGTAAATCTTTAAGACTCACAAACTGAGACATTGTTGCTTCGTTTTTAAGTTTTGGAACTAAATGTAGCTTACACTGCAAAGAATTCAAGAAAGGAATGTTATGAAGTGGGGTGGAAGAAAGTAAACCAGTGGCCGACATTGTAATCACCTATTCAAACAAGAACAAATAGATGTAACAGGAGTATGGGCTAGAAAGCTCTAAATCGGAGCACTTAAGCCATAGCGAACTCGAAGCATGCTTGCTAGGCAGTAGCAGGTCTTCTAATAAAGAATCATTGCTGCATCTCCGAGACTCCTCGCCAACGACGGATCTAAAGAGTTTGAAATATAATGTCATGTTTTTCGAATGACAAACACATACACTAGTTAATTTTCAAATAAATTCACCTACAAGTAAACAATAATTTCACTATAAATAAAGACCATGAAAACCATCAGTTACTCAAAGAAAACAAACCTATATTACCCACACACGGATTAAGTGTCTACTCGGATAAGGGTGTCCAAGTGTCGGACTTGGCCATTTTGTAGAAAAACTGAAGTTTATAGTAAAAAATGGAGTATCCGAGGGGGAGTGTCGTGTGTCACACTCAAATTTTTAAGGTAAATGAGGGTGTCGGGGTAAAACATTATATAAAATCTCAAACTATTAACTGAAAGAAAGAAATTCTTTAGAGGTAAAGCTCCCAAAAAAAAATACATGAAATTGAAGAAATTGAAAGTAGACATTATACTCCTTCAAACAACTATCAATGAAAACTCCAATACAACAAATAGTCCGCGGCACGGGCGACAGCAGCAACAAATTCACAAAACAACTTCAAAAACAATCAATCAGTTACTAATTCAGCATAAATCAGCTAATTAAAGCATTCAATATATTAATTTAAAATTTGAAATAACTGAAATTTGGTAAACTACATAAAATTTCACTCAATTAACTCATTAATTACGAATTTTAACAGAAAACATTGCCATAGCAATACTATTTTTTTTTTTTTTTAATGCATTAACATTATTAACATAATTACATAATTATTAGAAGGAAAAAAAAAAAAACAAAGAAAGAATAAACATTCGCCAAAATTGAAAACCTCGAGTTAATTGTATAAGCATTTATAGATGGAGTAAATTAATTTAGTGAACCAAAAACATTCGAAACATTAATGAAAAAGAAAAAATCAGGCATGAAACCTGGAGTGGGCCGGAGGTGGGGCCGAAGTATGTGGGCTGGTGGGAGTGAAGGGCGGCCCAAAATGCAGGGTGGTTGCTCGGCAAAAAGCAGGTGGTGGGTTGCAGAGGGAAGAGACAGGGGAAGCTAAGAGTTGAGAGGTTAAGATTAAGAACAAGTTTTGGAAGTAAAATTTGTAAGGAATGTATACAGTTGTGTTTCATTACCTACAAAATCCAAATATTCAATTGCACTACAAAACAATATTCATTACATGGTTTTATCGTTTAGAGTAGTGAACTTCTAATTCTCAAATCAATTCCATAATAAATTAATAATGATGTGGGTAATATTCCTTCGTTTTTATTTACTTGATATATAACCTCTCAGATCGGATATTTGTATAATATTATACAACATGTGGAGTATTAAAGAAATAAATAACAAAAATAAAAATAAAGTTGTAAATGTTTGTGTGAGGACTACAATTCAAAAAATAAAATGTAACAAGTAATTGAAGAAGTAAAAAAAAAACGGAAAGAATATGTATTTCATGTAATTATAATTTTTTTTTTTATTATGAAAAAGAAAGGTTCATAATGATAAAGTTGCAAAATATCTTTGATAGTTTAGAATAAAAAAGTTTTTATTTTTATGCGGAACATATAGTTTACAAGTGAGGAATAGTGAAAGGGCTTCTTACATGTTAAACAATCAAACAACTTATTAAAGGCTAACTAAATTAATTAGAGCTTCTATTTTGATTTCAAAGATCTTAAGTTTGATACTCATTTTCTTTATATATATATAGAGAGAGAGAGATTGATACACATTATTTCTATCATGGTTCTTTAAACACAATAACAAAAACTGATCAAATAATTCATTATTTATTAATTTGAGTTGATTTAGACTACAAAGGTTTCAAAATTATGTCTCCCCGAACATTAAGCGCTGTTATTAAACTTGTGGTTTTTGGCTCTTCTCTTTGCTCTAAAGAATTTCATTACCAATTCAAAATTTCAAAATCACAATCCTCTTTATACAAATTTGTACAAATTCATGCCTATTCTAAAAATCGCCCAAAGGTGAGTTTTCTCTAAATTCAAAAATGATAGGGCCTATTTACTTCAACTGAAAACAACTGAATTGATTGGAGTTGAACTGAACTGAAAGTTGAAAGTTTTTAATGAAGGATTAATGAGTAGCAAAATAAAAGAAGAGCTAAGATAAACTGAACTGAGCGGAGTTGAGCTGCGCTGATTTTAAGCTAAAATAAACAGGCCCCGTAGTACACTAGTATTCTTACCTAATGAAGTCTACAACTCCAACACAAAATGAAGGAAATACTTGGAATTGTTGAGAAGAAAGGAAAAAAAATACAGCAAAGCAAACATCAACCCATAGAATAAATGGCAACCAAAACAATTGCTCTTTTCTTTTATGATAGAATTGCTCCATTATTTGAAGATAATATACATACAATGGACAACACAGATACCAGGAAAGCTTTACTATGACAAGCAATAAATAAGGAGGAATTAAAGTGAAGGAAAACAAGGATTGCAACTGCAAATGACGAGTATGCTTTCAAATCAGTACATTTTCGAGAAGAAAATTACAAACCCGCTCATTTATATATGATACGCAGACAACTCAGCAGATTGTAACAAAGAACTATTTCAATACAGTTCTGAACCAATCTGAAAAACTGAAGTAAAGGAACTGCACAAACCAATTATCCTTTGATCCTGCTACAAGAAGGCAGCCATTGACGATCCGGCACTATCCTCGAATTCCCTCAAATGCCTGAGAAAAGGTGATAGATTTAAACTAAGACGCATGCCAAACTGCAACAAACAAATTCAGGAAGAAAAATATGCTCAAAGCCAGTTCTCTTACAGTTGAGAGCTATCTAAAGAGAGAATCCACCCAAAGAAACTCTGCATACAGAGTTTAAACTTCATCATCTGGGGTAGATAGACGTCTTCTCACACGGCGTCTCCAACTGACTGACCCACCATCAGAGGAATCCTCATCCTCTACAGAACCAGAGGCTGGTTCAGTCGGTTCTCCCCAATGCCTTGCAGCAGCAGCAGACCTCCTCCTAGTAGTAGCACCATGTTGTGCTCGAGTTCGTGCCCTAGAAGTACCAGACCAACTGCTGCTCCTAGGGCTAGATGATGGATGCCATACCCGAAAGAGGAAGTATATGGTGATCCAACCACGTTCATCCATGGGGAGAACAGCGGAATTATCATCATGATCTTCCATTAAAGAAGATTGTATAGTGCTGAGCACATCGCCAAAATCTCTTTGCCTCTCAAGACGTCTCCAATTTCGTTGCCTCTCAGGATCAACATCGAAGGGCCTCACTTGTGGATGTTCTAGTCTTGCATGCTTTCTCAGATCACCGTAATTTCCAGTGAACTCACATGTCTCACGAGCACAGCTCCGGGTCTTGGCATTCATAAAGTCACGCGCTGACTCAGCAACAACCCACCCAATAACTTGTCCCCGACATAAAGGGCAAACAAGCTTCTGCTGTAATTTATGCATGCTGGCAATATCTGCAGCAACAGAATCTTCAAATTTCACTTCTTCATGTGGGGTCATCACAGTTTCAATGGCCACAATTTCTGATGACTGCACAGGCGGCTGAGCACCTTCTTCTTCCGGTGCTTCTGTTGATGCTTCTTCAAAAGACTTGCGAAATTGGTCTAGACAATTGGAGTGTCGATAACTTGTATCACACATGTATGGGCGGCAGCCCTTGTCATATGCTGAACAAATGAGAAGCACAGCATTGTGAGGATGCTCCATACAAACAGGGCACCTGGCGTCCTCCCATTCTTTCAAGTCCTCCACTGTAGCTGGAGAAATTTTTGCCTTAGATTCACACGACAAACTTGAGCTGCAAGGAGCTGGTGATTTTCTAGACGACTCAAAAGAGACAGAACGATCTCTTCTCGTCTTAGGCATGTTGAAATGCTAAAAATACAGCAATCTGATTACCTAGATCACATAAGAAAAAAAGCAAATGATAAGTAATTCTTTACAGCATTACATCACAATCAAAGTCTTAGTATGAGTACTACATGTTAAATTAAGTTGAAGCAGAGGTCAGTTCTTTTTTTTAGGTGCGTGTGGGGCAAACATCTTTACCTCACAAGAACTTATGGTTACACAGAAGGTGTGCAATTTTTATCTGTTATACTACCAATTAACAGGATTTTCCCAACATGAGGGAAACAAATAGGACTCATTAGAGATATTTATACTACGAATTATTAAAAAATTGATCGAGCAAAAGAGGGGGTGACAAGTAGGGAACAAAAAAAACAGATTAAACTTCACAAAGCAATGGACAAAGGGCTCTTGCCAGCATAAACACCAATTTCCACATGAAATGGTAAACAGTACAATCTATTCCATTAATATATCTAACAGCATTTTTGTTCTATAGATAAAAGGCAGAAAAGATGAAAGACTTGTCAGGATACCTAACAGATGTATGGTCATGAATTCAAACCAAGGATTCAAAAGAGGAAACTTCTTATTGTTCCATGAGCAACTTAAAGGCATAGCTCACTATCACTACAAGTAGACATAAGCAAGAAAATTCTCCCAGCGATGTAAAACATGATTACAAGCTCTATTGAAGAGACCCTAAGGAAGGTGAACTCTCCAAATGCCAATCACACCATCCAAACTATGCCAACAACTGAAACCAGACGCCTCAGGAAATCTAGTTAGAATGTCTGAAATTCTGAATTAGGTAGCAAACACAAGATTAGAGAAAGAGGGTGGGGCAGGGACCTAAAAGAACCAATAACGATATGATATCCTCCACAGTACAAGCAAGTGTTTAGAGAAGGAGGGGGGAGAAAGGAGTGCTAAAGGAACCAATGATGAGAAGACAAATATGTTAAGTATCCATTACGCCGATAATTGCAGCTGAACCAACAGCAAAGCCATCATTTGCACTCTATACAGTTACTCACCATCCTTCTGGATTTCCATTGACCAACACGCTGAATCATAGTTTCCATTACGAATTCCTTGTCATGAAAACTCTTCAAGATACAACAATAAACTCCACCTGCAAGGCTGCAATTGTGCTAAATCATCAACCATATAATCATTCTACAAGTCTTTCAGCATTGCTTTCAAAACCATGAATATATTAGCCATATCATTCTTGAAATCCTTGGCGATTATGTGCCCAAAACTTTGTGAGGCATGATCCAAACTTACATTTAGAGGCAATGCTACTCATGGCATGATCCATAACGAGATTATTTTCCAATTTTGACAATCATACAACTAAGCTTAGCCATGAAATTCTTGACATCATTGAGTATTTATACCCAAATTCTTATATGTTAAGCCCTCTTAATAATGTATCATCAAAGTACTATCATCTCTTTCATAAACAACCACATTCAAGCCAATACAACAAAGCTATGATCGCGAAACCGTGCTCAAATCCAGTTCAAACCCTTAAACCTCCACCATTTTAGCAAAGTCACAAGCTTTATTAGACAATGCAATGCGACGAACCCAAAATCATTTACACCTAAGCGAACTAACAACAATCAAACTAATGTACGAAAGTAAAACATACACAAAGCAGCAACTAACATTCAATTTAGAAGTAAAACTAGAAATTTTAACCAAATTTCAACAATATCTCGAATTTCTCGCTCAAAACACCTCAAATTAGCACAAGCATTTTAAATGTACTACACTAAATCAGCAAAATTGAAATCCCAAATCAATTAAAAATTAAATTAATTATGTCCATAACATAATAAAAGTATACAAATCAATCAAATTTACAACTTTCTTACATCAATCAAACAAAATCAACAATAGAAAAAATCCACCGCCTTATTCACCACCAAACTAAACAGTAAACACCATAACTCAATTAAAAATCAAACAAAATTCAAATGAAAAAAAAAACCCTAAAAAATTAGCGATCATTCAAACACAAAATTCGACAATAAACTAAACAATCACAATCAAAAATTGAGCTACTCCAAAATCAATTCAATTAAAAGGGGGGAAGTTTAGTCCAATTGAAGCTTTTACAATTAGGGTTTCTAAAATCAAAAAAAAAATTATTACCAGAAAATTACAAATTGAATCAGCTAGGGTTCTTCGTTTTGGTTTCACAATCAATGATTTGAATCAATACATTAGTTTCTCGAAATTGGTGATGATGATGATGATCTGTTGTTGTGCAACTGGTAGGTGGATTTGATAGTGGGCAACTCTCTTCTTCTTTCTCAGAAGAAGAGAGAGAAAGTAGAGAAAGGGGGAAAATGAGGGGAAAATTGGGTTAGAGAGAGAAATTAGACGAAGGGTGTATGAAAGTAGGGCTGATGTATTTATAAGCAACTTTTGTGCTGACATGGAAATTTGAGGTTTTATTTTTATTTTTTTAATTTGAAATGAAAAATTGTTTTGGCTAATTTCTTTCATAAAAATATTTGTTTGGTTGCAAATTAGTCGGTAGATAATTCTTAAGCAAATGCTCGGTTTTTAAATATGTATGTATCTTATTTTACTTATGATTAAAAAAATTGTTTGAGTAAAATTCATGTAGTTTGTAGTATAGGTTCACTAAAATTGGATTTATTGTATAGTTAACTACTTCTTACATTTGAATTGCCGCTTATTACAAGTCGTGTGATTTGTATTCTTCTAATTCAACATTTGCACTTATTCATTAAAAAAAACAACTATTGAATGCTTGGTAGTATGAAAAAAAAGATACTGAAGATAGCGCAGAATACGCAAACTAGGAAATGTCACGAGTCACAACATTGGTCATTAGTGCACTAGTTTGTCACCATTGGAAATATAAATTATTGTAATGTTGATTCAGTTGGCTTATTTTAAAATAATAAGGGAAACAACATGTACTTTATATAATAAAAAAAAATCAGTTACGCTTTATTTAGTTTTTGTGTTTTACATATTAAAGTAGATACACATACGTGGTAGCGTTCAATTCCCATCAATCACTATGTGTTTGACTTGCTAGTTGCTACTTCATATGAGTAATGAGTATATTAGTTAGCCTATAAGTATTTTTTATAAAATAATTAAAAAAAAATCCCTATTGTTAGTCTATGTATATACCTTCTTCCTTTTTTTTTTATTGGTTATTTTGCTCAATTATAAATTTGCTTGCCCAATTTTCTCTTTTATTTATTTTCCGCTTTATCTCTCATTTTGCCTATTCAAATTTCTATATCAAAGCTTCTGACCTTCCACAATGAAAGATTATTCAGTGATTATATCTTTAGAAGTTAATGAAAGCTTTCAAATTCAAAATCAATCTCCCATGTTAGGATGCTTAGCTTGTGTGAAAATGAAAGATTATTCAGTGATAACAACCAAAGATTATTCATTGTTAGGATGCTTAGCTTGTGTGAAAATGTAACAATCTCCCATGTCTTTAGGGAAGCAAATGAGGCTGCCCATAAGCTTGCTGTGGGGAGCTTCGAGTTTGGTTAAAGGAGATTCCGGATTGTATCTCATCAAATGTTTTGCATGCATGATGCTTAATTAAAACTTTCTTTTTCTCGTAAATTAAAAAAAAATTATTTGGTTGGCAAAATTTCTCTCTCCTCTATTTTCCGGTTTCTATCAAAACTTTAAGCTTTCAACAATGGAAGATTATTAACATTTTTGGAATGAATCACAACATTGAAGAACACACAAAATAGGAAATGTTATGAGTCGCAATTGATCATTAGTGCACGAGCTTGTCAATGACTCACTGTTAAAAATATAAATTATTGTAACACTGATCCGGTTTGTTTATTTTAGAATAATAGGTTCATTTGAAATATTCATGCGCTCCATATAATATGAAAAGAATAAGTTACGTTTTGTTTGATTTTTGTGTTTTACGCGTTAAAGTACAAAGAAGAATATAAAATAAAATATATACACATGTGTGGCAGCTTGTAGGGTAATTAAGTATGTAGTAATTGAAATTTAGGATCGAATCCATCTAAGGGACTGTTTACTTCAACTGAAAATAGCTGAACTGAACTGAACTAATTGGAGCTGAACTGAACTGAAAGTTTTTTATGAAGGATTAATGAATAGCAAAAATAAGGGAAGAACTGAACTGAACTGAATTGAACGGTTTATAAGCTGAAGTAAAGAAGCCCTAAGCACTATGTGTTTGACTTGCTACTTCCCTCCCTTGACTTTGGATTGTTGAGCACTTGAGCCCAAGGCCTAAGCCCGTGTCAATAGACAATAGCAATGACAAGTGACAACCCAACACATCAATTAAGCTGACGCGGTGACGCCCATAATAGTTACATGCTTATCACCTAGCTTCCTAGTTCACATTTTTCTTCACAAACATGGAAAATTCCAAACAGATTTCATCACAATTCGATTACAAGCAGCGTTACTTGATGCTGAGAAGAATACATGGAAAATTTTAAACACATTTTCACTAAATGAAATGAAAACAGATACACTTCACAAACTATGTCCAATTTGGACATCACATCGCGGAAATGATGTACAAATTTCTTGCAAGCTAGGTCCCTTGTATACAGACACAGCCAAAACTAGAATGAATCGTTGATGTTGATTGTTGAGAATTGAGAATTGAGACAATTGCACAGCATTTTGTTAGCGAAATAGAGGCAAGGTTGCTAGCACATGAAGCCGCACTTCAAATTAAATCATCCACGTTTCCTTTGTTAGCAACTTAGCATCAATAATATCCTTTCCCCAAACAATTGAGGCACCTCTGTACGCTGAAATTGATCAACGAAATCCATATAAATGATATCATCATAAGATGTAACATCAATGCAATCCCAAATACTGCGAGAAGAATTAATGTACAGACATCTGCATTATTCGTATGAGCATTAAAAGTGTGTGACTGTGAGAAAGAACAAATTATAGCCCACATTGAAAGCCTTTGGTATTTAAGATATAAAAAGGGTGCTTGAATCTTCTCTTTCAGATGAGGGTATACATTTCAGTTTCAACTTTCAACTACATGTTGACATACACCAACTAATACGCTTATTTGCACATATTATGTTTTCGATCTTAGGATTTGAGATTGTTCATTCTGCATTTCATGATTGAAATTATATATATAGTAGGTTAGTACTTTAGAAAAATTTGTTGAAGTCGATTAGTTAGCAATGCAAGGAAAACAGGCATAATAAAGGAAGTAAGAAGAGACTAACCAATGACCATCACAAGTAGGACATTTACAAGGGTTGATATGAATGGGATCATACAATGGTGACCATTGAATGGTAGAATTCCCTTTGCAAACTTTGCAAATATAGAACCCTTTTTCTCTACAAGCTTGGCATGATTTCGCCAACTTTTTCTGCACACAACAATAATATCAACACTTACATATAGCGAGAACTACATGCCCGAAAACATCATAGCTTTTAATCATAATCAACAACCACTCATAACCAAGATTTCACTAATTAAAGTTTCTTGTAATAATGTAATCTCATTTTCGACGTAATTTTTATGCTTGCAAGTTGCAATGTTTCAGTACTGAGAAAAACTAAACCTACTTATAACACATTTGAACCCATCTATCTAACTCGTGTACGTATGTGCGTTGGTTAAGGGGAGGAATTTCGTTACCCTTTTGGACTCGTTGGCGTATTGGATCACCTTAATGGCAGAGGAAGCAGCAAAAGAGAGCGCGAATAGACCTCCACCAACAGTAGCTCCAACTTTAAGTAGTGTTGGAAATGACAGTGGAACTCCCATTTTTTTACTTTTATTTTTATTTCAGTGAGGACTTTTATCAAACACTTGGTAGGCGTGGGAGCAAAACCGTTAGAAAAATGAGCAACAAATTGATAATTCTTTGGCGGGAATCAAGGCTCTCGAGTAGTTTGCTTTATATAAGCTGCAAATGGGCCAGTCTTTAAACATGGACGATATATGGGCTGTAATTGGACTAAGCCTATTGTACAACAGCCCAACTAAATTTCTGAAATATAACAATGCAAGGCCCAACTACCCAAGCTAGCCACTAAATCTAAATGAGTCCATCTGTACACTTGGACCACTTGGTGTTCATTTAACTCTCCATATACACGTAAGTTGATTCGAGTATGGAAGAGGTTTGCCTTAGTTCAACCTTCATGGTTAGCATTTAGCAATGTTTGTGGGTCTAGCTCATACCTATTGTGGTTTGCGAAGTGAGAAGTCTAGTTACCATAACGCGTATGTGGATTTCAAGCAATACGACAATAAAAATACTATATATATACCAATAAAATAACTAATCCTTATTTCTCAAAGCCAAAATATTGAGATTCTACAAACCAATCTTACTAGAAGTGTTGCCCTAGCTAAACAAATAAGGGGTGTATCCCATATTGAATAAAGTAGAGGAGTTGCGCTTTAACCCCTTTATAATGTAATTTTTTTGGTTTTACAAGTATACTCTCATTTCTTTTTTGTTAATTGTAGTCCAAGCTCGTCTATAGAATTCAGAGTTTTGTCAGATTTCAATTCCAAACCTATAGGAGGAACTACTATTAGGCCCTTCTTAGATTCAATGAAATCGATTGAATGAATTGAACTGTAAATATATAAGTTTTAACAAAAGGGTTTTGATTACTAATAATTCATGAGAGTGAGAGATAGCTCTCTTGATAAGAACTTTCTTCTCAATTTCAAAAGATTATGGGATCGATTCTTATACGTACTCGCCCCATACTTGTCCTTGTGGCTCTTTAACACCTAAAAAATATAAAATGTGCAAATAATACAAACCAAAAAGGTGTGGAGTCTCAATCTATGGCGTTGATAGTAAAAACAAAGGAATGATTTCTCATTTTCACTAGACACCTTTAAGAATCTCAAATTACTGAATTTCATCCCAAAAGTCAAATATCCACTATAAAAGTTTTTATTAGAGGCCCAAACAAGTCACAAGGACATCACAAGCACTAAATAGACCTACGTGTGTACAAATGGAAGCCCATGAATTCACGTTTCACCCATTCTTTAGTTTTTGGTACTGTAATTCATTGCTTATCATTTTAGTTTTAGGGTGCAATCATTGCATTAGAGGTGACTATAATAGCATAGTGTATGACTAATCACAAGGTAAGGATCTACTACCCTTTTCGGTGCAAAATGTATCTTTTTCAACTAAAATCATACAAATAATCATTGTATATGAGATACGAAAACAATGGTTCATCGATCAATAATATTAAAACTTTTGAAATGCTACTGTTGAACCCCATGTGATTTACACTAGTGAGTTGTCCCATATTGGAGAAAGAGGAGATGTTGAACTAGTTTATAAGCTTAGGAGTTACTCCTCCTATTACCAATTGGTTTTAGGATGGAACCTCCTTGGGCTTGTGGACCGGTTTGACTCTCTTCCTCGTTGTTGGGTTATCCAGGCCCATTTATCTTTAACATGAAATCTAACATGGTATCAGAGCCCAGGTTATTCGGGCCTCTTCTAAAAATTGGGTATTTGTCAAGCCACTAGTTAAGGACCTCTGTTGGATGTTCATTCTCGACGAGGGTTATATTGTGCCTTCTGGTGTGCTCTAATTCTAAGGACACTCACTAGTGAGGGGGAGTGTTGAACCCCATGTGATTTACACTAGTGAGTTGTTCCATATTGGAGAAAGAGGAGATGTTGAACTAGTTTATAAGCTTAGGAGTTACTCCTCCTATTACCAATTGGTTTTAGGATGGAACCTCCTTGGGCTTGTGGACCGGTTTGACTCTCCTCCTCGTTGTTGGGTTACCCAGGCTCATTTATCTTTAACGCCTCAACCATCAGCTTAAGCTTTTGGTTGAAATGGTCCTCTAATATGGTATCAGAGCCAACGTGACACAAAGGTCACGGGTTCGAATCTCATCCACCTCTCCCTTCTAAGTGGAATTATTAAGCGCAGGGTATGAGGGGGCCTATGCTGCATCCACATTTCAAGCCCAATGGGCTCTCATGTGAGGGGGCGTGATAGAGTATAAAACCAATTCCTGGGCCTCAACCATCAGCTTAAGCTTTTGGTTGAAATGGTCCTCTAATAGCTACGTCAATTTATCATGTGATGCCATCACAAATGATACTATGTTATCTACATATATACATACTAAAGCTAAGGTACTAAGTTATCAACCGCTAAATAATTGAGTGTTTATTTAAACTAGGATCCGACTAATACTGAACATGTTATCACTTATATAAGACTGTACACATACACATATACAATATTGATGAAAGGAAGGGGAATAAAGATGAAAATGTACATGTGAATGAAGCCAACAAGTAATTAACCAAAAAAGACTAATTAAGAAGTAGCATTGAAAGGTGAGAAATGTTTTGGCAGTGAAAATAAAAGGAAATGAAGATTAAAGCAAGTAATGGGAAGATAAGACGACACATGAGAATGACATCAAAGCTTTTCTTTGGTTTTTTTTCTATCACTTCAACATGTTTTCCAGTTTCCACTCGCACAATGCACTGAACAAATTAAAAAGTTGAACAGTGCTGACAATCCCACAATATAATGTCAAATTTCAAATTAATTAATTAACTAGGAGAATTTCAGATAAACTATGTAGTTTAGTATTTAAAAGTGATTAGCTTAGTACAATAGTACATTAACAAGTGATTTGATTTACTGATCATTCAGTGATTAACTAACTATTAGGGTTTGTTATATATAGGTCTCGTGGCCTATTAAATTATGCCATGTGGTCAACTAGACAATTGCCATGTGTTTGTAAATTGCAAACATAAACGTAACATGTGTCGAAACTATTTGGTTGAATTATGTAGTCTGTGGCACATGAATTTATGTCTATTCAATTCTTTTGAACTTATTTTCAATTTATTAGTTAAGTTTAGTTCATTCCTTTTATTTAGATTATTTGGTTGAATATTTGGATTTCCTTCCTTCTTAATTGAGCTTGAAGCAAGTATGTTCAATTTTTACAAACATATATTATTGGATGTTTGAGAGTGATGAGGCCAGATATAGCTCAGTTTGATAATTAGAGTTTTCTTCTTATTTCGATTTCACGAAATCCTGAAATCAATTCTCATCATCGCTTTTATAGCTCTTCAAACACCCCCAACAAAAAATCATTACATGTCTAGTTTCCCATCATCAACTCCTCTATAATTCAAAAAAAACTCCTCTATAATAACAACAAATCGATATAAAACCCTAAATCCGACTCCATTTACTGAAGGTTTTATATCAAATTCCGATAATGGCATGTTCCAACTAACTCAATACTATCAAATGAAGAATCTTTATTAAAAAAAAAAAGGTATGTAGTGTTAAAAATAAATAAATAAAAGAAGGAAAACATGAACATCAGTGAAAATAGTGGGAAAAAAAAAAATTTGATGAGAGACAAAGGGTGATGAAACAGCATACAAGAAAACTATGCATAAATCTAATCCTGTTTGGTGTCCACAATTTGGATGCATATAATCATGGGCAGCTTCAAGTAATGGGGTCCAAATGCATTCATGTCTTTCTGCCCCTACATTTGCTACTATCAATTTTATCTTTGACATTTTAATTATATTTTGGATCAATGTTTTTTTTAGATAGGCATGGTTTTAATTTTGGCATATGTACGTATCAAGATATTCTACTTTGTCCTGTTTGCTTGTGAATTTGTGATGGTCATATACCTAAATAATTATGGTTGATCGATTGTATGATATTCACTAGACTGAATGACAATTAGCTTTGTTGATATTATATTTTAACAATCAAACGGTGTTACCAATTACAAAACACTTGCTTGAATCAACATCGATCTCATCCCATAATACTAATTAAGTCTATCAGTTATGTATTTCCCGTTTTTATATTTATATATATCTTAAACCTTAGCCTTCGTTTATAAATTATAAAGGGGTTCTTAATAATCGATTCTATCTATAAAATGCCTCTGGCTTTATTATTTATGCGCCTTTGAGATATATGCATTAATCTTGATTGTGATTTTTTAGAATCACTTTTCATTGTAAGGAGTAGCAATTTTATACCTCGGTAATTATGCTTTCTTACCAATGTCATGCAAACGTGGATTCTGATGTATGTCATCGAAGAACTAAAAGAAAAGTGCAGTTAAAAGTAAGTCACTAAACATAATAATCAAGTATTTAAGCTTATTTCAACCATTGATCATGTGAGTTTGGTGAAGCTAAGGTTGGAAACCACTACACACGGCTAGCTAGCTAATCGTTATTTAGAAGCAACGAACACATCAAACAGATAAAAGCTATCACATTGTTTGGTACATGGTATATGAAATTTAGTGAAGTGAAGCTAGGTTCAATGCAATCCACTTTCATGTCATAATAAAGATAAGGAATCTTTATATATATATACTTAATCAAGTTGCATTCATGTTTTCACCACTTTGGTAAACTATTATCTATTGAACGCAAACTCATTTGATTGACAATATTGTATCCAAAAACTTCAATAGCGTAACCTTAGTGATTGCCTCAAGGTATCTATCTAATCAGAATGCTTACATAAAAATTACTCCCATCCGTCCATAGCATGAAGTATGAAAGTAGCACTAACAAAAACTGTTAAAGAAGATACGTAACGTGAAAAATATATTGGTGTCATATATTTACCAGATTCGCACTTTTGTAAAATAATTAATTGGTATTGAAGTTAACTCTCTAAGCCTATCATTTGAAGTTTGAACATCAAATTATATATAAATGATTTCATAATTATAATTAGTTTATATGGATGACACCAATTAAGATAATTAATTGATTGGAGTTTTGGGAATTAGAGTTTAACTCAAAATTTCACAATCCCTATCCAAACTAATGTCATTTAATTTGTCTTTACTTTATAATAACAAAAATAATAATTAGTCATCATAGAGTAATTGAGAGACTACTACACACATATATTATACATATTCATGATGTGATTAACCATTCAAAACAATAATGAACACCTATACTATAATACAAAGGTGATCATAATTATGTTTTAAGAAATATATTGTGCTAAATCATCAATCAATTACATCAAACATCAATATAATATAATACTGAATAATTAAATTGATGTAATTACAAAAGAGGGGCAAAATTGTATGGGTTTAAACTGTGGAGTGATGGGGGCATTAGAGTAAATCCAAAAGACGAGTGCAATTTATGCTGGGGGTTGCTACCAGAAATTGCAACCAAAAGCAAAGAGGTGATTAGATCATGCACAACTAAAGGGGGTATTGACTTGAAATCTTCACTATGACATTTTTATCATTTTCTAAAAAGATTCAAATATTTAATTTAAGGAATTTTGAATTTGTGAAAAACCAGCTTTTTTTCCCTTTTTCCTTTAAGGGGACAATGTTGGGTCCTAATTTCTACCTCAATCCATCTTAGGTTATTTAGATTGTTACATTATTTTTTTGGTTCTTGTGTTCTTACTAGGGCCAAATTGGCCCCATAATTTGCATTATTGTAATTAAAAAAAATGACTAGATGAGGTGAAATGTCGACTAGAAATATCATCGGGTTGTATACATAAATGAGTAAATAGTTGTCGTATATAGTTAATTAGCTACTACCGACTACCCTTTCATTACTAATTATTAGGTAACTAATTAATTTCTCTTATGTTAAAATTTGCAACGAACAAATGATCTATTAACTTTATATACGTTGAATCAATGATGCATGCTAAAATTAAATAGCACCTATAGTAACATTGTTGTACTCGTATAATTAAAGAACGAAAATTCATAAATTAATAAGTTGATTTGATCCATCTAATTAACATCTTTGACCACACTCTAGACAGATGATATGAGATAATGAGAGCTGAGGGAGTAGCTAGCACCAAAACAAATATCCATGGACCGCGGTTAATCAATCTCCATAGAGGCCGGACCGATTAGCACATCTTGGCAATAATTTTGATAACAATGATCGAATTAATAGTGTAGAATAATTGAAGCTAAGCTAACGTACACATAAAAGCTAGAGATGCATAAGATTGCGTTTGCATGCTTCAAAACTTGGATCTATCAACGAACTGATCATATGATTATGATGCTATAAGGTAGGTAGCTAGCTAGGTCACTTAGCTAGTTAATTAATCAGCTTACACTAATACGAGTTCAAAACATTCTACTAAAGCATGATTTTATAAACTAGCTAGTAATTGGCAATTTACTTAGCTCTAATAATTTAGAATATTATAAATAATACATACATAGAATTGAATAATCATATAAAATAAAGAATAATTAGAAAGATGGCGATCTATTGGTGGAAAACCTGAAGCAAATCCACTGTCAAAGATCTGGAAATTAAGCTTTTAAACACTTAGAAGAAGTCATCAAAAATAATGGGTTCACATGCACATAAATATATATATATATATATAATTAAAAAGGTAAATTAGCTAATGGTATATAGTAGTATATATATATATAAGTATATTTACTAAACCACGCACAAAAAGGCACCTAAATATATGTGAGACTACAAAAGAGCCAAAGAGGTGCTTATAAATGTGGCACGGGCATTACATGCATGTGCCTTTTACATGGAATCTACATTTTTACGATGCTTCTCCCACCTTTTTGTTACTATTTCAAACTTTAAATACCCCATAAATCAAAACTTAACCTAACCTCAAGGCCTAAATGTTATTATATGTACATTATTCGGACTATTAAGGTCCTGTTTGATGATTAGAGATTAGCTATTAGACGTTAGCTGATTGGTCATGATAGTTGATTAGCTGAAATGTTTGCTTTATTAGATTTGAATTGCTGTTTATTATATATATATATATATATATTGCGATAGTTTTGATATTAAAATGTTGGATTTCTAAATAATTCAAATTCTCGCCTTTTTAATCAAGTTTTTTAATTAGAGACTTACCAAGGGTACATAAAAGTTGTAGATAGATGGCATTCCACACAGGTTCGTTCTTTTATGAAATTCATTGTACTAAGTTTACATGTTGAGACCTAATTCCAAAGTTTATGGTTTATACTAGATAGTACTATTAATTTGATTAATATAATTGTTTCGGTGGCGAAAAAGAAATAATAGTATACTAAAGATTCAAAAGGTAAGCAAATTTGTTTAGGATATGGTCCATTCATCCATCATATGCTCGGTATTCAAGAGAAGGGTTTTATAACTTTAGAACCTCTTTTATGCTATTTTTAATGTTTTGCGAGGCCTAAAGGAATAACATTCCTTTGTAATTAGTGTCCTAACTTTTTGCACAAGCGACAAAGGCCTTTGACCGTCAGCTGTCCACAAGATACACTCATACACAACATTAAAAGTTGAAAAACAGATTAATTTTTAGGTAATTTAGTTTTAAAGAGTTAATTATAATTAGCCATGTCCTTTTTGTTCTACATAGAGCCGAAAATAAAAATGTTGCACATTGATGAGTATTTTCATTCAGTACGTACTTGGCCATTTGGAAAATTTTTAATAAGCAAATTGGATTATTAAAAGAAAAAAAAAACTGTGAAAATGACATGCTGAAAATTAAATATTTTTTCGCTGTTTTATCCGATTGCTTATTGGCTTCAATAATTTTTACACACCTTACAATTGTTACAATAACGCGCACGTTTAGTTTTAAAATTCATGACAATTTTCACAAATTGATTAGATTATTATTTCATTAAACTTCACATCTAAATTCAACTAATGCATCCACAACAATCTATAGTTCTACATACTAGTATAATAAAAAAAAAAATACTAGTCTAATGTAATAGCAAGATAGTTAAACCCCCACCACCAAAAAAGGACCACTCTATGTAGGCAAGCTAAGTCAGTAAGTAGGTGCGATGATAAAAGCTAAGATCACATATTCTATATGATTGTGTTATTGTAGTTGATAAGTTGGCAATACAATGATTTTAATTCTTTTATTTTTAATGAAGGGAGGCAATATAATAAAATGACATGCTTGTAATTGATTTGGTATGAGTAGATAAATAGCTTATGTATCGTCCAACTGCTGGTTAACGCATTATAACTTATGATAGTTTAGCCTTGTTATATTATTTAAAATTATAATCTACAACTTTCTGTTTTGATTTTGTACCAACCATTATCATAATCAAGGACAAATTTATTGGCACTATCTCATTTACCTAGCAAATTAAAGTATAATGAAAGTCAAATATTTGGTCATTTGATTTAAAATTAATATAAGCTAATAATTAGCTTTGAATTAAATGAACAAATGTTTTAGAGGTCCAGAAATAGTTTACTCTATCACGTCTCCTCATATGAGAGCCCATTGGGGCGTGGATGCATTATAAGTCCTTCCATAACTAGAGCTAATTAATATTTCACTTGCAAGGAGGAGTTGATGAAATTCGAACTCATGACCTTTGTGTTATATTGGCGTTGATACCATATTAGATACCCATCTCAACCAAAAGATTAAGCTGATGGTCGAGGCTCAGGAATAGTTTATATACTTTATCTCAATTCTCACAGATTACGATTTTCTCCTTCCCGAATCGGCTCTCTCTTTCCGTCACTGCCAAAATAAATTTTTGCTAATTGTTATTATATCTACATATGGTAGCAAATTGGGAGTTAATGGTATAGGTAAGCCAGAGCAATGAAGACATAAATTAGAATCTCACGAGTTTATATTATGTCTGGAGTAATATGGAGTACATGGAGTGCCAGTTTAGTGTATGAAGGAGACATAATTAAGATAGTACAAGTAGACCAATTACATGGTTTGGGCATGTGAAAATGAGATCAAGAGATATATAGATCCAGTGGTTAAATGGATAGAGGATTGGGATTATAGAAAACACGGTACAGGTAGGGGGCTCAAACATGACTTGGATGGAAGGAGTTCAAAACGATAGAGTTAGGTTGTGTATATAATCTTATTTTGCTTTTAATAGATAAGGATGAATGGAGAAGAAGGATTTCTGACAATGACTAGGGGTGATCGAGTATTGGTTTATGCAACCAACCTCATTCTTTTATAATTAAGGCTTTGATTATGATGATAATTATTATATTTACTCACACTACCTTTTTTTTTAATTATTAAATCCAATGAATAATAATATATTCAATTCCATGTAAGTGATGTAACAATATATAAACTCCATGTACAACTTTATCCCTAACTTATCCAAATTTTCAATGTACAACGAACTTTAATTCAAAAAAGGTGTATTTATTAATCAAACAAATTACCTATTGAGTACAATAATTTCCACAATTTTCTATATATTGTTCCTACTTTGAGCTAGTATATTATGTTGACAGTACACAAAAAGTTTTTAAAAGTAAACAACCTTAAAATTGAAGAGAATAAGACTTTGTTCTTTCAAGCTTATTTTCAGTTTAATTTAATTCAATTCAATTTAGTTAATTTTAGTTCGGATAAATATATTTCGATGATTTTTGAATTAACATACATTGTATTATATTCATTTCAATAAATTTCAGATCTAAACAACATGGTATATATATATAATCCATCTATAATAACATCGAAAAAAAAAAAAAAGTTGATACACCTTGACTTAGAAATATCGATCAATATATGAAGGTGTAAAGGCTATATTAAAACTTACAATTTTAGTAGGAAGTAAGTAACAAGTTAACAACCATTCTTTTTTATTAGCCCCCTCTCTCACTATATATATAAACACCCTCTTCATAAAAAAAAAGTATAATAATCTCTCACTAGTCACTTGTACTCATTCTTTAAACTCTCTTTATATAAATTTCCCTTCTTCTTCTTGTTCCTCATAACTAAAAACACACCATAATATAACTTTGAGACAATAAAAGCAGTGCACCATCTATAGTTAGGCGCATGGCAACAGATACATATGACCAAGAGAGTAGTTGTTCATCCATGCCAGACTCAAGCCATAGTTGGATGAGCCTAAACCTAAGCACTCTGAGTTTGAGTCGAAGAAGTAGCTTTTCAAGTGCTTCCGTCGTGTCATCCCCTTCATCAAAGCCTCACAAGGCACAACAAGTGGCTTGGGAGGCCATAAAGGGGCTCCGGAGACAGGTGGTGGGCGGGCGGGTCGGGTTAGAACACTTCCGGATTCTTAAACGGGTAGGAGGGGGTGATTTAGGTAATGTGTACTTGTGTCAAATAAGAAACCCGGCTGTGGGGGCCACACCATGTTATTATGCAATGAAGGTGGTTGATAGAGAGGCTTTGGCTATAAGAAAGAAGCTTATGAGGGCAGATATGGAAAAGGAAATATTAGGGATGCTTGATCATCCCTTTTTGCCTACTTTGTATGCTGATTTTGATGCTTCTCATTACTCTTGTTTGCTTATGGAGTTTTGCTCTGGTGGTGACTTGTATGCCCTTAGGCTTCGCCAGCCTAATAGAAGATTTCATCTTTCTTCCGCTAAGTAAGTCTTTCTTAGATCCTCCTTTTTTTTTTTTTTTTTTTTAATGAGATTACTAAGATAGAATAGGAGTTCGTTAATCTATAATAAGAAAAAAATTATTGTACAGATAAGTAGATACTTTTACCATCGCAAAAAAAAAAAAAAAAACCTGGATTGGGGGTTACTTGGTGCCTCAAAGAGGTTATTCTTCATTTATTTGTTTTTTTTTAATTCACTCCCTTTGTTAATTTTTTTGTAACTTTCAATAGTATACGATATTATATAATATAATATTCTCATGTAGGTCTTGTATCTTTGTTTGATTCGTTTACATGAGTATTTGTTAATATTTAATTATTATAATTGTACATATATAGTACAACAGTTATGTAAGATCAAAAAAGTGCATTGATAATATGCAAATTAAAAACGTATCAAACAAAAAGAAAACAATCAAAGTAGTACTTTTACAAACAAAATAAAAGGTACTTTTAACAAAAAATAAGAGTTACTTTTATTTATATCTTTTTATATATCGTACCTCAAGAACATTACTTGCCCAACAAATGAATTTTATGTTTCGCAAATTAACCCCTTTGTTGCAACAATTGATTATGGATGGGGGCTAACTATATAGTAAACAGATAGATAAGAGATTTATAAGTAGCACCAGGGGTAGACGGCCATACAAGGGCTTTGTCCATCTATTTCAATTTTTAAATCCATTTCATTTAATTTCAAGACTGCGTCTTCTAAAAAAAATCTTTTTTTATAAGGACATGTGAGTGAGGGGCAACCCAAGTGAATTATCTCAACACAAAAACAAAAAAATGATATGGGCACGAATTTCTATGCATCAATATTCTTTGATAATTGGGTGAAGTAGGGTAGTGAAAGAGAAAGAGGACAGACAAATAAAAAACATGGGTGGCCCAAAAATTCAAAAAATGACCTTGGATCTATCACTTATGAACCCGTTATGTGAAAAACACGTTGTCTCTAATAAAGGGCCTTCTTTATTTTGGATATGTATTCTTATTTTTTTCCTTTTCGAGAATAAATGCACCACGTTTGGAGTTTGTTCGATATAAAAAATATAACACCGACCGCTACAAAGAAAAAGGGACATGTTTCTGTTTGCACTCGTGTTTGCAACTTTATTAAGGATAGAATGTCAATTTCATATCCTATAACCATATTTTTTGTCATTACTTTTGCCTCCTTGTACAGCCTTGCATAGTTGTGAATTTGGGTCAAATCTAGTTAAATTTGAGTGAATAGATAATTGCTCATCCCTATAAATTAATTGAAGATATTGATAACTGAATAACTAAATTATATTGGTTTTAACAATTGAAATCAGACTAAATTAAAGGACATAATCGAAATCAAAAATGAGCTGATACAACTGCGGGGAAGGAAACGGAAACTTGACAAACTCTTAATAATGATGATGATTATCTATCGAATTATATTGTTTTTATCATCAATTGTTTGGATATTATAAGTTGTACCTTTCAAAAAATAACCAAAAGTCTTTGGTAAGACATTTTACTTGTAAGACCTCAAACTATATACACATTTTCTTTGAATGATGGGTTTTCAAATTTAATTAATATATTTTTTTAGATAATTATTTAGTGGTCTTATCAAATAAGACCGTTTTATATTAATTTTTGTATAAACTTTGTTATTTTACTTTGTTATCGTAGGCAAAAACAAAAATACTTAAATAGGATAAATGTCCTTTCTAAAAAAAATAAAAAGATAAATGCCAAACTAAAATACAAAGAAAAGAGGCCAGGATAACAAATTGAAGCTGCAAGAAACTCTTTCTAGCTTAGTAACCAAGTGACTTAAATGGCAATCCGTAATTAAATCTCCGAAATAGTTGGACTCGGAGACGACAAATGAGATTTTTCAAAGTGGTGTATTATTGGACATAAGTAGTCCCCACAACACATCATTTAGGTTGATCGAGATAATAATGTGGGTGATAATACGAGCCAGGATTGGTACTAGAAGCCAATGCCCAAGGGCTTTACAACAATTTGATTGCTGAAGCATGGTCATACGTTAAATGGGCCATGTGCTTCATTTTTGTTACAATTCGTTAGGGAACAATAAGTAGATAGAAATAATTATTCGTCGGAGTGAGCCCTTACAACGTTGCTTGGGTTTAGTTTTCTAGATGTGTGCAAGAAAATAACACACAAAATTTAGATAATGAAGTTTATAGAATTAAAAATATAGTAGTTAAGTCAAATGTACAAAGTACTAATAGACATTTAGTTGGTTCTGTTCGTGTGCAGACTCGAACTCATGTTCCATTCCTGAATTTTAGTAGAGCTGCCATTACAGCAAGCCCACATATTTGTCAACCATCATTTTAGGCTTGTGATTAAATTTATATATAATGTATTATATGAAGGTTATACGGAGGAAATCAACAATTTTTAAGTTGTGCCTCCGCGAATTTGAGTATTTGCAAAACTTCGTATTAAAGTGGTTACAAAGTTAATCCTGAACACCATGGTCAGTCTCGAGTATCTCAGCAGTGAATTGAGGGAAGTGCCAAAATCATTGTGCATATTAAGAAAGCATTGTCAAACTAGGGTGACAGTTCAGGTTAGTTCTGATTATATATATCCAACAATTCAACTCAAGAAATACACCACATTTAGTTGTTTTAGCGGCGGATTTTGCTTTAGACCAATTTAGTTTAATTAATTATATTAATCTAATAGTTTATCAAAAACTTTATATAAGGCGATCTTATTTAATAAGACAATAAAAAAAATATTAATTAAATTGAAAACCACAAATAGTCAAAAAGAAAATTAATGTGTATAGAGTCGACGGTTTTACCTGGTAAGACGTTCTTACCAACGACTTGTTGCAAGTTTATGGACCTTTGCCCTTTTAAACAAGATAAATTATTATGACCAAAATAAGGAGTGAAGTTGACATCATTATGATACATCTATTCCGGTCAAGTATTAATCAATGCAATATAGATACTGAGATTACCCACATAATCAAAAATCTCCTGAAAATCATCAATTATCAGCTATATATCAGATAATTTCCTGTTTTGCATCAAAAATAAAAAGGTAGCCGATATACAGCAAAAACCAAATAGATGAAATCACATAATCATAATTCATCTCCATGCAAAGATTTAGTATCGAACGACTCATATTCTTATACCAATACAAATTCAAGTTTAGATTCTAAGGATAAAAATAAAAAATAAAAAGTTTGACTAGTGAGATGCTGTCATGCTGATCAAAAATACAAATTACAGAAATTAAATAATTAAAATACAATATGTCATTATTTTAGTTTACTACGACGAAGGACCATACTTATTGCCCTAAATTATTTATTAAATAATTCTGTTTCTTAAAAAGTGAGCTTGATTGACTATATTTTGTCCTAAGATCCTCCAATGAAGCACTCACAATTTCGAGCTCATGTAAGCACAGTTTATCATAGGTTTCTCCCAAAATTGATTCGCTAGTTTCTTTTCTAAGTTGTTAAACACATCTCCCCCTACTCTTTCAACCTCAAAACGATCAAGTATTTCGGTCAAACTGTTGAGTTGAGTCCGGTACCATCTTACTTTGTGGATCAACCTTCCTCTTTGTTCCTTGATGTTTGAGGAAACAGTGGGTACGACCAAGGTCACGACTGGACTAGCAGAAGTTTCGCATTCTGGGCTCAAAAGAGAAGATTGTTTGGCCAGGGGAATAAACAAGTATCAGGAGTTTCTACGCCACATTAGAGTGTTATTCACTGGCCTTTAAATAGCCCCCAATGACGTTTTGAATTACTGTAACTTGCCGATGGTTGGGTTTTTAATTGCCATTTTATCTTTGGCGGGCCTCTGATTCCTCTTGCACCATGGATGAAGAATGAGAGACATTGAATCAATATTTGTTAGTCCTCTTGTGGGGCTTTTTAGCTTTTTTTATTTTTTTTTTTTTTTTTTTGGAGCAAACTAATGTGTGGATGAGTGCAAAACAATGTAAGGGGGGGTTTTGAAGGAGGAAGAGTGTGAAGATCAATATATAGTTGGCTAATGTTAATAGCTTTGTATAATGAATATATATTTATAAACTTCATCTATATATATACCATATAGGAATTGAAAATCACGTCTATTTAATGCCATTCTCTTATCTGGATCTTGAAACCATTTATGAGTGACGGGGGGTCGGTAAAGTAATGTGCATCATTGTACCATTGTTGTGAGACAGATGAGTTAATTATATAGAACAAAAACATTGAGAGAGGCATTTGACCTTTAAAAAATCAATTATTTAATTTCAATAATAAGTGTATAGTAATTAGTTAATGTCAATGGTGAAAACTTAGAATACTTGGTTAGCTTTTACGAAACACATATTAGTGCTTTGGTCCTTTTTTCTCATGTTCTTTAGCTTTTCATTTGAGTGAATTTACGTTACATAATGTCTATTTCAAGGGCAATAGCTTCAACTTTTAATATATAGTGTCCAATACAGCACAATTTATTTGTGGCAACTAAGTCACATAACAATGTAACTCGCTATCATCACAATTGCATAAAATAATGGGCATGGAATTGATATGATCTAATAATTAGAAAATACTTGGGATCCGAAGTAGTTTTTCCAATAAAATATTGATGAAACTGTTCCAGCTGTTTTTGTTTTGACCTAATGTCACTATCGTTAACGAGGTGGGGATAACTCAAGTGGTTAAAATTTTCTTTTGATTTCCCAAATTCTGAGATCGATTCTCATCTGCCCTTGTGGTCCCTAACGCACTACAAAAAATGTACTTGACAAGTTGTTTCTTTAATATGACGTTAAAACGAAGATAATATTAGAATTATGGTCACTAGCTGAAATGGTATAAATTATCAAATGTTCAATAACAACTTTGAAACACATTGTGATTCATCATTGTTTTAGTCAACAACATAGGTTATTGGATCTAGTTACACACAACTATAATCTTGCATTTTTCGGGTTATCACCAAATGTGTTTGCGGAGCTTATACATTGCATAATTTATATCTCTGATCGTTGAACAAATGTGCCAAATAAATCATTCTTGCCATGACTCTGGTCTATGTTGTACGGCTTGCAAACATCCAGAGACAAAAATTGTCTTTGTAGACTGCCAGTTTTTTTTTGATGTTCTATGTAAGCCGTCAGATGACTCTGATGAGTGTTATGGGATACAATAATAACAAGTTTCAGTAAGGACTGTCTTACGATAATCAACAAAATAAAAGAGTGCGGAAACAAATTCACTTACCCTTTCACTACAAGGTGTTTGTCCATGGGCTAGTAGGAGTAAACACAAATCACGTTTTAGAAGGAAACATAATCATTGGTTGTTACCCGCCCGGCCCCTTAAAAATCAACGGAATTAACACAATTTTATGTTGTTGAAATCTCAGAAAATCGTTCCCTGCTGTGGCCTCTCATGCGCCTTTACGCTCACCAAGAAAAAGTTCACACAAAAGACCTCATTGATTTTTGTTTTGTGTGTGGATCTTAAGGTCAATGGTTGATTTATAACGGTTTGATTTGACACTTTAATTATTATTGTATTAATTTTCTTTTGTGTAAATGTTATCTTTCTTCAAAAAAATTTATAATAAATAAATAAATAATAAATTAAAATAAAAATGTGAATCTCAATTTCAATTTAATTCACCAGTTAAAATCAAGTTGTTGTCTACTTTTAGTTTAAGAACATTGGTAACAGTTAGGTTCATTCATTTCGTGTTACACATATAGTATTGCTACTCCGAATATAACAATATTTTGTCTATGATTTAAATGTTAGAGGAAATGGCCTGACTTATATCTATATATTGTCAAATATAATGATAGATTATTTGTATTTTCAAAACACCATCGAACGGTTATATAATTAATCACGAGTTAATCATTAAAAAAAAAACATTGTGTTGATTTCAAAGTGATGTATCATATTACTATAATTCTTATATGAATCGCATTTGTTGTTTTCAAAATTATAATATATAAAAACTTATATTGACTGACGCTCCTTATTGGTAAGACCCAATGAATAATTAGTCACAAAAAAAATTTGATTAATTAAATAATAAGCATAATAGGGTTAAGTATTAAAAAAAGCTAGCTATACATACATTTTTTTTTTATTAAGTTCGCAAATTATTTTAAGAACATATTGCTAATTAATCTAATGTGTGTTTTAATGTTGTCGGAAAAAGCATATTAAAATGTATAGCTTTGTGATTGTTAGAATGTAGTAGTTATCATGGAACTTTGCCTGGGTCCGTAATTTCTCGTTAAATTGTACATTAAGTGACTATATATTATGAAAGTTAGTGATCTAATCTTATAAGCAAGGCTAACTATCAGAACAATATACAATGTTGTTTGCATTTAATTTGTAATAATTGAAATTATTAGTGTAGTTGGGGGGCTCAATGGAATGCCTGCATTCAGTGAAAGTTGATTGAGACCAATAGTCCACATATCATACGAACACAATAAGGACCAAAACGAAATTCCTTCTTAATAATATTGATTATTACACATAGGCTAAAGGGAGTACATGTATAGTAATTTAGACTAGCTAAGTAGCTAATTAGTTTGATTATTGACCACCTAATTATACATTTAATATATAGTAAATGATTGATTCATTTACTAATCATCATATAATGAAAATCATACAGTACAAGCTAACAATTATACAATATATTAGATGATTATTGATTGAATTATGTTGATGAAGTTATGCTCCAATCCAATGTTGGTTTCTGAGCTTGATCTTGAAACGAATTCGACGGCTGATTAAAACAGTCTTTGTCCGCTACTTGGCAAGATGCGGCCTTCCAGCAACTATGATTGTCAATAAATTGTAACGCTAATTTAATATTAGTGAAATTAATATAAAAGTTAAACTATTGATAAAATTAAAATACTCGAATGTTCGTGATGAAGTTATGTGCAAGTATTAAGATATACCAGTAGCTATTATGATGATGCTTTGAGCAGTGTGATTAAGAGGGTCTTGCCTCTCATGGAAACATTTCGTTGCATGTTGCGATCGCATATTTTTTATGTATCTCACATAATTAATCATAGCTGCCAATGTGCATTTCTTAACTTCGTTTTAACCTGACCACCTTAAGTCCATGTATGAAACTGTTACGTTACGTTACCACTTTAGGCACGATGTACATATTGTTTGTTGCAGGTATAGTGCACACATGTAATATAATTCACCCAATACGATACATCAACATTATGGAATCGATCAAGTAGCTGTCTCAGTGCCACTTCCGTTATAATAATGTAAGTGATGAACGGTAGCATCGAGTTGGACCAAGTTCAAATATAAGGTTCAGAGTGGCCGTGAATGCGTACCGTTATACAATTTATGGATAAACAAAGAAAAGAATTTGAATAAGGGATTAGGTTACGGGTCCTTATTATAGTTACTTGGAGTTGAGTGTACATACAAAATATCATAAGGCATAAATGTTAGTGTAGTGCCGTAAGTTCACCAAATTTTTAAATAGGATAGATCTTAATATTTTATTGATTACCTGGATGCTAACAGAGCAACTCATGCAAATAACAGAATTATAAGTTGGAATGTAATTTTAACATTTTTTGATTATTCAGGTTGAAAACTCACAGTGGGATGGGCAGCAAGCAAAAACGAAGCGGAAACAACAGCGCCTTGCTCCAGCAAGGAACGCCTCTGTTAAAAGTCTATTAAATATAAAATAATATAGTTAAGTAAACTAAGTAGACCTGAGAATCACATTTATATATATATATATAGATGGATAATCTTTTCTACAACTTGTATTAGAACTGTGTTTACTATGTAGTTAATATATAGATGGAAATGTGTTTTCATATAAATATAATAAAAGATTTTAATTAGTTTATTAACCTCTTGTAATTGTAATGTTTCATTGCAACAAATTACACTTGCACCTAAGAGTGAAGACAAAAAATCTTGATCAAATAATTAAAGATCACTTTTAAAACCATGATTACACCTTTAAATTGCTTCATGTAACAAAATATTGACTCAATGAGAATCTCATTATTATCACAATTTTCTAAAATGCCACTCCCTTGATTAGGAAACCAATGAGCGTACTAAATTACTAATACAACATGAAGCGAACATTAACCTTATACAATTCGTCACCATGAATATTAGTTGTTATAATGATTCAACATTTTTCCTTTTCATTTAAGTCAAATTCAATTGAAATATATTACGAGTATGTAGCATAATATGTAGTAGTTTACGTTTTAAAAAAAAAAGTGTAGTAAATAGTAGTAATAAAATGACATATATACGTACCCCTGAGCGCAGGCGTTTGGCCATAAGCCTTTTGATCAATGAGGCAAAGCCCTCTAAAGGGTGATTGAGCAACAACTTTTGGCCATGTGAGTTATAATTTGACATGATGAAGTGTTTTAAATTAAAAAAAGAAGATTGGTATTAAAGTAGAAATTGATGTGTTGAAATACTTCATTTAGAGGAATGTTTGGGATGAGAAAAAATGTTTACTGGAAGGCAATGTGGACATTTTATATGAGAAAGAGGATAATGCCATAATCACCACATGCAAGTAGCTAGTGAGAAAACGTGTGTGACCCAAAACAAAAATTCAGGGGTTGATGGTTTTTACTAGAACAAAGGTCAGTCGTATAATGAAAGTCCCCTTGTTTTTTTTTACTTCACTTGGATTATGTGGTTAGATTAAGATGTTCGTTGTAAAAATGTTTACATTAATGTTCATTTTTAATATCTAATTCATACTACTGAGGTGAGCAAGAATGGAGATTTGGAGTTTGCGTATATACATGCTTTAATTTGAGACTTGAGAGCATCAAGAGTTGCATCTAGCCAAAACTAATGACTAACTGTGAGCTTTTTAGTTATGGGAAATATGACATATGATATCGAGTTGAAACCCAATCCCATTCCTTTTGATTAGCCAAATATAATTTGAGATTAAATTTTTTAGGGGCGTGTAATATGGGCTCCATCTAAATATGGAGTTAAATATAATTTTTTTTTGACTTAGAGCGTGTTAGTGTCAACCTTTAATCAATTGTTGGTCATAGTTATATTATCAAACTATTTGTAGCGATGACTACTACAATAATTTGGAATTTTATCTTTGATTTTTACATTCTATGATCATAAGTGTGGTTTGATTTAAAGTTATTTAACCCCTACTTCTATGGACTATAGGTTTTCAATGTATAAGTTTTTTTTTTATTAAGTGTTCGAAATATACTGTGAATAAATTTAGTGATTCAAACGAAAGTCGACCTAGCTTTAGTAACCCAAAGCTTCTACAAAGAACTTATTTCAGATTCATCGTCTCCTCCCATAGTTTCAAGTACTAAACTCAAACAACTTTACAGGTTAGTGATAATTTGGGTATTTAGGGAATTTAATAAAGGAAGATAGTGCTTTTGTGCTAAATAAAGGGGGTAGTTTTTTAGGTTTGTATATAGAAACCCAATGTCATAATTAGATCGCCACCAATGAAATAACAAAAACGCACGCCCTTTAATTCCTCCATTTTTTTTAAAGGTAATAATAATAATCATAATAATACAACTTACAATTTCCTTAGTTCTGGCTTAAATAATGATTTTAGATTGCAAGCTAGCAAAATGTTAGTTGCTTTCTTTCAGTGATTCGCCACGTTTGCAAGAATCTTTGCTTTGTAAAATGGCACGTGGCAAATATGAAATATCACATCTAATGACTGAGGAGTCTTCAATGATTTGATTTGCCAACATTAATTTATCTCAACAATCAACCTCTCTGATCCCACTCATATGTTTCTAGGGTAACCCTTTTTTTTGGATGCTAAAGTAAATTCTAGGTAACTTACCAATCCAACTAGCACAAAAATGTCTAGAGTTACTGAAACATAAACCTTCTGAGAATGAAAAATCGTGAATCTCAAACACAAAGAAGAGTGGAGAAATGTGTACTAAATTTTTTAAAAAAATGTAAACAAAATAAAAATAAAACATTTCTTACACATAAAGTAAATAAAATTTAATATGGTATTACAAATAGGATGGAGTCAGGGATAACCCTATTTAAGCCGAAAATAAAAATTTATAGCTTACATCTTTTAGGGGTTTTGGTGGGTCGCGAAAAAAAAAGAATACCGAAAATTTACAATGTCCCCCTTGTGGTCAAATTAAAAGAGGGTCCTTGAGCAGTTTTTTTTTTGGGGTTTGAAAGGTCTTAGATGAGTTCCGGGAGAGTGATTGATAGGACTAGTAGGTCCTTTTTCGAAAATAGTCTAAAAGAGGGGAAAATAACAAGTTTTTGGAGGCTCAAACCGAGCGTGAAGGTGCATCCTAAAGTTCACCTACAACACGGGGAGAGAATATAGGGCAAAGCAAGATGAAGGCCTGGGCAACTCTCGAAAATTGCAAAACAAAGGTTATTCTAATTTATGGAGATTTTGAAGTCCTAAAAAAATTATTGATAAGTACGTATTCAGTCATAGCATCAATGTTAATTTCGAGATTAAATTATATATTCAATTAATTATGGTTTGAATAGTGTGTTGTGCGTGTTATTGTCAATTGACAAGGTACATGGCTACCATGGTGCATTAAACTTATTCATAATGTTGAGGCCGAGTGAAGAACCTTGGTAGTCGAGGGCTATCAAGTTTATTATCCAACATTGTTACTTGTTATATCAATTAAAAATTATATAAGATAATTACAAACACTCTAATTAGTGTTTGCTAAACGTAACATTGATCATCCCTTTGATACTCACACGATTGTCGAATTTACATGGCTCCCCTAGCGGCAAAAGAGGGATCAGATATTGTCAGGGTTCGAAAGGCTATATATAACGAAAATGACGGTGTGCCCTTTTCAATCTTCTAAAGAGAAACCAATGCAAATTTTTAGTGGTAAAAAAATTAACTATCATAGGCAACCCCAATGTACCGTAAGCAAATGGATGAGATTAGGGAAGAAAACAAGGCCAGAGTTGTGAAAGGCCCTCAGCTCCCAAAAGTCACAAACGAATACTATAAGGGCTTTGGGAGGTTCGAGGTCCCGAGGGAAAGTTGATCTAATTTTTACATATGACTCTCATATCAAAGAAAGACCCTACAGTTAAAAAAAGCTAATAAAAAAGTTTTGAGAGAGTAAGAACTATGTTTTCAAAGTTGTTTAAATAAGTTACTTTCAATTCTAGTGATTGAGTCAATAAGTTGTTGTGGTAGGTATGACATTGTTTGGTTTGGTGATTTCCAGACATAAATCCTAACTCTTGTGAAACCTTTGATGATGGATGAATCAAATAGTATAGGGTATACTCAAATAGTCAAGTTTTGTAATTATTATTCACCAACCAAAAGGTGTCAAAGTGGATTAGTGCAAATTAATAACAAGTCAATGGATTTGTGGGATATTGTATGTACATGGTTTTCAGTTCAATTGTTTGTTTTTAGAGCATTAGTGGGTGGAAACTGGAAAGTGGACCTTATGGTTCATTAGCTTTTTATTTGTGGACCCTTATTTTTAAAAACAGCAGTCCATATCCTTTTTTTCTTTTTTTTTTTTTTTTTATTCTTCCCCAATTCTAAGTGATTGGTTAGGCCTTTCTCTAGCAACACCCTTTGCTTTTAACACCATGCATTTTTTTCAGACGTGTGGTGAAATGGTGCTTAGAAACATCAACAATATCATGTATGTATTTGACAATCAATCTAAAAGTATCAAGTTAACAGGTAATTGACTATCCTACGGACATATAAAGATTTTTGATCATTCTTATCACAAACATAAGTGTTATCCCATTAAGACACTCTATTAGAGAGCAATCTAACGATTCAATTAAGGGGGGACGTGATAGATGTTTCCTAAACGGTCTTTTTGCCCTCATTTCCTGACTTCTTTCGACACACAAACACTTCCCTAGAATATATTTTAGTTATGTTGGTTGAAAAATTTCCTCAGTTTCATCTTGTGTATGAGAATAACTTTTAGCATACGTTTTTCTTTTTACTGAAAAGAAATAATGAAAAATGATCTAAACCAATAAAGCGAATTGAAGAACAAAACAAACAAGGTATTCGTTGTGATTGTTATTCTTTTAGATTTTATTACTACCTTTTGAAATTGAAATGAAATCATCTAAAAGTACCCCAAGTTGAGAATATCAATATAGAAGTATAGTTCATGTACATAGTTAAATCACTCAAAATTTTCCTTTTTACTTCTGAAAAATTGATTCCAATATTTCACCTTCTACACATTCGTAAATAACTGTTCACTTTTCAACATTTTCACAACCACCCCACCTTTATGCCTTTTTTATTATCTTACTTACAAACTTAATTTACAGAGTATATCTTACTCTTTTGCATAGATGATTTGAGTAGTTTGAGCATGTTGTAGAGTATATAAAATATTCCTGGGTCTTAACCCTTAGCTAGTCCTGCCCATGCTGCATCCACCTTCAAGCCCAATGGGCGTCTGTGTGAGGGGGGTGTGATAGGGTATATAAGATATTCATGAGCCTTAACCATTAGCTAAGCTGCCCATGCTGCATCCACACTTCAAGTCCCAATGGGCTCTCGTGTGGGGGTGTTATAGAGTATAAAAACTATTTATGGGCCTCTAACCATTAGCTCTGTAAACTTTTGGTTGAGTTGGTGCTCTAATAGTCGGATAATTCGAGTAATGAAGTTAGAGGAAATGAGAAATTATGCCTATTAGGTTATGATTCGTTAACTAGCTAAATTTAATCATTGATAATTCAGCAATTAGGCTCCGATGACATTATGAGTTGCAATAAAGTAGCTACAAAACCTCAAAATTGGTCAAAATAAAAGGCTAATTGAAGTTTGACTAAACACGTCAATCAGACATAAAATTTAGGGATTGAATATATGAATATGCAAATAGTAGCAGCTAGCTTTTGTTTGGTGCCACCTGAAGAATGTTTGTGTATACATGAATTTGTGGGTATTAAATTGTGATGCCATAATCAAATCAATAAAATCAGACATGAATATTCCTCGATTTTTACTTTGCTGGAAGCTACATTATGCTTTCCAATGTGGCTTCTTTATGTAATCGATTACCACCATATGCTCATATTATACTCAACTTTTAAACAATTCCCACAAGCTAAGCTGGTATCGGATATTACTTCAGATAAATGAATATTGTTCGGAAATTTATATTTGCATATAATCATACGACCACTTGACTACTTATATACTATATCTGGTCTAAAAAAGTTAACAAATGAATTTTTTTATTCTTACAAAAAATACATTTGGTTGTATATTTATAGACTAGATGAAGTATAATATAAATGGATACTCCATCAGTCCCCTTTTGGATATTGTATAATTTAAATTTATGAAGATAATAATCCTCCCTATTTGACTATTGTAATTCAAAAATGAAGCTAGCCCATATTCAATTCACTAGTTATTTATGTGATTTTCATCCTTTCATTTCTAACCAATAACAACTCATAAATAAAAAGTATTTTGGAATGTTTGTTTGTACATAATGATTAATTATCTCATGCCTGTGACAAAATCACAATCAATCAACCTCCAATTGCATGGTTATCATCTTGTTATGTTGGTACTCATATACTATCTTTTCAAACATGTTGGTATTAAAGCAATCCAGCCTTGTTGAGCCAAAATATGTCCAACGACGGCCAATTCTAGGCATCAAGTTTCGTTGTCTGTCTGCACCCTCACCCCCGTGGTTTCTTCTTGTCGTTGGCATTTTATTCAAACCACATTCCATCTTTCATATTTAATATTCTTGTCTCCGATATCCTATCATCCTGGCCCCATTATTTGCAACGTTAGACAATTTACGCTGATATATAATCTCATCCTTGTTGTTTTATATAACTATGTCGTGTCATTTAATTACTAAAAAAATGCATTTATGGTGAAATTTTATTTTGAATCGGGAAAAAAAAATTGTTAGGTTTTTGAATGTATATTTATTACATACAAATAAACATATTATTAATAATTCAACTTGTTGGTAAATTATAGAGGCAACTCATGCAAGTAAAAGTATTGGTAGTCAGTGGTGTAAATTTATTGTGAGATGGTACTTAGGGGGGTTAGCGCGGTTGTCAAAATACAATAGAATTGATGCAAGAATATGTCCTTTTTTTAGTATGACGATGTTTATTTCATGTGAATGAGATTAATGAGTGTAGTATGAAATCAATATGTAATGGAGCTAGGGGTCACGAGCAATATCTGCTCCCATCAATTTGGTTTCTGCCTTTAATACACGACTCACAAACTTCTGAAATTAGTTGATTAAAGTGCATGCAAAATAAATCCTACTTAATTATTACCATAGGCTTTGGTATGAGACCGGGTTATTTTCAGCACATTTCACACTTTGACACTTTGTTATTATTTCCGAAACTTTGACAATGCATGTTTTGAAAATAATTTTTAACAATAGTGTCGTACGTAACTTTAGTTACAATAAATTTATGACAAAACAATTGCATTATATAAAAATGTCGCAATCATAACAAAAGCTTTATTTGATATATTCAATAATATTGTAATTATTTATCATTTTTATTTGTTAGTCTATTATTATTTATTTTAATGAAATTCCCATTATAATTTTGCATGTATTTGAAATTCTATATAATTTGGAGTTTCCAAATCACTTCCAACGTTGTTTTCATGCAACCTAGACATCACCACTAGAATCTTCATTCATTTTTGTTAATGAATGTTACCCTAAACTTATGATGACAAGACACAAGACATTCTATTGAGTAACATAGCATATTTGCATTGTTGTTTGTAAATAGATCCCTTTGAATTAAAGGAAATTCACGATTGAAGTAACAAAGAACATAAATTTTGACCCAAGTGAAAAAAAAATGACAACAGATTATCCAAAAAAAAATAACTCATGAGTGAAAAAGGAGGAGAGAATCAGGGAAAGGGATGAAGAGTCATGATAAGCCTGTATTAGCCAGCCTTCTTCTCTTTTCTCAATAAGGAAACAAATAAAAAATAAAAAACAAAACAAAGAAAGGCTGGGATATCAAAGTGCCTAGAGAGTTAAAACGGTAGAACAAATTAACAAAAAGAATCATCTTTAATATTTTTTGATGGAGAAAAGAAAACATCTTTGGTCACACATACTTCACACCGATCTTTTAAACCAAAATGCGATTATATATAAGTCTCTTCTTTCAATTTTATTTGTAGGTCCGAATTTATTAATTAGACAATAATTTTATGAATACCGTACTCTTATATTCATTTTCTTGCTCATGACGCCATTTTTTTTATAACTTTTTAAATTTATGGGCAAATGAGGCCAAGAAAGAATAGAAAAAGTACATTTAAACTTATTTATAATAGAATCAGTAGTTATTAAATATAATTTAACATTGAATTGAACCTATTTAAACTACAAGAAATGTGTGAAAATAAGTTAAAAGAAAGTAATTTGTGATAACTTTTTTGTTTTTTATTATTTTTTTTATCATATATAAAGTACTATTATTTTATAGTGTTCGAGGGTAGACTTGATCATTGTTTACATATTTCTTTTTCCTACTCGAGTACAATCATAATTGTGACCCATATGATTGATGAAGCCTCATGGGGAAAATATTGACGCAATTATGGACCTCCTTCCACCTTTTTTTCCACCAATAATTAAAACAAAACCAAGGAAAATTCAAGAAGATTAACAATAATAGGAGAAAAATAAACAATGTATTACATTGATGATAATGCAATGTAGTCTAACTTGATTAATGATTATACTACATAACCCTAATCATAGACTCCCTTTATCCAAAATTAATGGTCATATATGATAGTGCAATAATAATCAAATATAACATGACGACTAATTTGGAATCAAGCAATGTCTAATTAGTTACAAAATGCGAAAGATTTTAAGTCTTTCTCTTTGGATCAGTGATTATACATATGATGATGAGAGAGAAATAGTAGTGATCGATAAAACTACATAATCCACCCTCACTAATTAGTTCACTAGTATTAATTAAGACCCTATTATTATAAAACTAATTATTTACAATTCAAAAAAAAAAATAATAATAATAAAAAAAAAAATTAAATGAAGTCTCTCTTCAATTCCTTAATTATAAAGTAATCAAAATGAGACTGGGATTTGATAAGGTTGTTCCCTTTCTTTCTTGCTTAGTGCTTTAGGCATATTGAGACCTCTTTGATAGGTAGTACTACAATTAGTACTAGTACTCTTTCTCATCTTGTATTATTGACTTCCTTTGGTACTAATGGTGGGCCTAACTGACCTAATTAGAGCCCAATTAACACCTTTGAAAGAAATCATGTTTTGATTCATTTGAACCTTGAGACTTCCAATCCTTTTTTAGGATTTTTACTAGGAGCTTACAAATTAGGTCTTGAACTTTGGCCATTTCTTCATACTCTTTTGCGCTACCTAGGCTCATCCTAGGGAAGTGACAGGCTGCTTTAAAATGTTGATCAATGTCTTTCGTTGTTTTCACCCTTAAAAGGCGTCCTACCATACAACATTTCATAAAGGAACACCCCAAAGGTCCACCAATCGACAGCACTCCCATGGCCGAGCCCAGAAATGACCTCCGGAGCCAAGTACTCATGAGTACCAACAAATGACTTGGACCGAGCATTAATGGGCTCGGCCACTAGTTCTGTATCAAAAATACATTACTACAACCATGGTCATGGTCATGGTCATGGTCGTGGGTCGTGATCATCATCGTCATCACTATAGATGCGCTCGCATTGGCCTTTTCCCTAATAGTAGTGGTGTGGTAGGGGAGGATTTCTTCCTCCTCTGGAATTAGAGAAACAAGAGAGTACAGGCTGTATAGGAGTAACACAAGAAGGGTGGTGGAACACCTGCTAACAAGTGTGTTTTGTTATGGTTGTTTTTCAAATAGAAGATGGGCAGCTTTTGTTTTAACAGCTTTGGGACCATCACACTTGAGTGAAAGATCAAAGTCAGAGAGCATATGTGACCATCTTCTTACTAACACATTCTCTGGCTTAGATCCCTGTATATTATTCCCAATCATGTGTAGATACTATATGCTATAGTGTCTCTGCGCATAAAACCTGTGCACCAAAAAATTTTTTTTTTATTTTTTTTTTTTTTGTCATATTACTTTCCTAAATGAAATTTATAAATATCAATAATAATGTAAGTAATTATTTTTGCAACTTTTTTTTTTTTATTGATTATGGTAATACTAATCATAATTTTTAATAATCGACAAGAACTAAAACAGGGTCAACTATCTACACTATCACACAACATGAAAGTGTAACTATATGTCTTGTTTAGATGTAATGTAATTAATCTCAATCATATTACTCAATAATATTGAAGTTTGAGACTACTATACTCATTTAAGCTATGGTACGGTGATTCAATACATGACATATTGTATATTGCCATGCATGCTTCTTAATAAGTAGTCATCATAAAAATAATCTAGTCACTTAAATGATTAAACACACTACATGCATATACATGTGTGTTTGAGAAAGACAACTCATGGTATAAAACCAAACACCATGAAAAGAATCTCATGCCTCACTATAGCATTTAGTATATGGTTACGCTTTTACCAATTTTTTCTCACAAAAAATTTCTAACGTACTTGCGAT
>PYUH01000160.1:3847650-3883882 GCA_016808085.1 Suaeda aralocaspica
AAAGAACAAACCAAACACAAAGAATTGGGGAAAAAAAAAAAAAAAAAAAAAAAAAGAAAAAAGGATATGGACTGCTGTTTTTAAAAAATAAGGGTCCAACAAATAAAAAGCTAATAGAACCATAAGGTCCACTTTCCAGTTTCCACCCACTAATGCTCTAAACAAACAATTGAACTGAAAACCATGTACATACAATATCCCACAAATCCATTGAACTTGTTATTAATTTGCACTAATACACTTTTGACACCTTTTGGTTGGTGAATAATATATAACAAAACTTGACTATTTGAGTTATACCCTATACTATTTGATTCATCCATCATCAAAAGGTTTCACAAGAGTTAGGATTTATGTCTGGAAATCACCAACCAAACAATGTAATACCTACCACAACAACTTATTGACTCAATCACTAGAATTGAAAGTAACTTATTTAAACAACTTTGAAAACAGTATTTCTTACTCTCTCAAAACTTTTTTATTAGCTTTTTTTTAACTGTGAGGGTCTTTCTTTGATATGAGAGTCAGTATGTAAAAATTAGATCAACATTTCCCTCGGGACCTCGAAACCTTCCAAAAGCCCTTATAGTATTCGTTTTTGACTTTTGGAGCTGAGGGCCTTTCACAACTCTGCCTTGTTTTCTTCCCTAATCTCATCCATTTGCTTACGGTAACATTGGGGTGGCCTATGATAGTTAATTTTTTTAACCACTAAAAAATTTGCATTGGTTTCTCTTTAGAAGATTTGAAAAAGGGCACACCGGTCATTTTCGTTATATATAGCCTTTCGAACCCTGACAAATTATCTGATGACCCTCTTTTGCCGCTAGGGGAGCCATGTAAAATTCGACAATCGATGTGAGTATCAAGAGGGATGATCAAATTTATCGTTTAGCAAACACTAATTAGAGGTTTGTAATTATCTTATATAAATTTTAATTGATATAACAAGTAACAATGTTGGATAATAAACTTGATAGCCTCGACTACAAAGGTTCTTCACTCGGCCTCAACATTATGAATAAGTTAATGCACCATGGTAGCCATGGTACCTTTGTCAATTGACACATAACACGCACAACACACTAATTAAACCATAATTAATTAAGGATAATTAAAAAATAATCGAAATTAACTTGATGCTACTGAATACGTACGTATCAATAATTTTTTTAGGACTTCAAAATCTCCATAAATTATGAATAACCTTTGTTTTCAATTTTCGGAGAGTTGCCCAGGCCTTCATCTTGCTTTTGCCCTATATTTCTCCCACGTGTTGTAGGTGACTTTAGGATGCCTCACGCTCGGTTTGAGCCTCCAAAAACTTGTTATTTTCCCTCTTTAGACTATTTTCGAAAAAAGGACCTACTAGTCTATCAATTCACTCTCCCGGAACTCATCTTAGACCTTTCAAACCCCAAAAAAAAACTGCTCAAGGACCCTCTTTTAATTTGACCACAGGGGGACATTGTAAAATTTTCGGTATTCTTTTTTTTTTCGAGACCCCAAAACCCCTAAAAGATGTAAGCTATAAATTTTATTTTCGGCTTAAATAGGGTTATCCCGGACTCCATCCTATTTGTAATACCATATTAAATTTTATTTATCTTTATGTGTAAGAAATTTTTATTTTTATTTTTGTTTACATTTTTTTAAAAAATTTAGTACACATTTCTCCACTTTCTTGTGTTTGAGAATTCACGATTTTTCATTCTCAGAAGGTTTATGTTTCAGTAACTCTAGACATTTTTGTGCTAGTTGGATTGGTAAGTTACACTAGAAATTAACTTTAGCATCCAAAAAAAAGGGTTACCCTAGAAACATATGAGTGGGATCAGAGAGGTTGATTGTTGATGATGAAATTAATGTTGGCAAATCAAATCATTGAAGACTCCTCAGTCATTAGATGTTGATATTTCATATTTGCCACGTGCCATTTTACAAAGCAAAGATTCTTGCAAGACGTGGCGAATCAATGAAAGAAAGCAACTAACATTTGCTAGCTTGCAATCTAAAATCAATTATTTAAGCCAAGAACTAAGGAAATTGTAAGGTTGTATTATTATTATTATTATTATTACCTTTAAAAAAAATGGAGGAATTAAAGTGCGTGCGTTGTTTATTTCATTGGTGCGATCTAATTAAGGACATGGTTTCTATATACAACCTAACAAACTACCCCCTTTATTTAGCACAAAAGCACTATCTTCCTTTATTCAAAATTCCCCTAAATACCCAAATTATCAACTACTTGAAAAGTTGTTGAGTTTAGTAACTTGAAACTATGGGAGGAGATCGATGAATCATGAAATTAGTTCTTTGTAGAAGCTTTTGGGTTACTTAAAGCATAGGTCGACTTCGATTTTGAATCAACTAAATTTATTCACATTATATTTCGAACACGTTATAAAAAAAAAAACTTATACATTGAAACCTATAGTCCTATAGAAGAGGGGTTAAATTAACTTTAAATCAAACCACACTTTATGATCAGAGAAATGTAAAAATCAAAAGTAAAATCCAAATTCATTGTAGTAGTCATCGCTACAATAGTTGATAATATAAATATGACCAAACAATTGATTAAAGGGTTAGAACACGCTCTAAGTCAAAAAAAATTAATATTTAACTCCATATTTAGATGGAGCCCATTTACAAGCCTAAAAAAATTTAATCTCAAAATTAATTTGCGATAATAAAAGGAATAGGGAATTGGTTTCAACTCGATATCATATGTCATATTTCCCATACGAAAAAGCTCACAAGTGGAGTAATTAGTTGGCTAGATGCAACTTTGATGCTCTCAAGTCTCAAATTCAAAAGCATGTGATCGCAAACTCCAAAATCATCCATTTCTTGCTCCAACTCTCAAAGTAGTATGATTAGAATATAAAAATGAATTAATGTAACAATTTTTACAACGAACAGCTGAATCTAAACACAATAATCCAAGTGAAGTCAAAAAAAAACAAGGGGACTTCATTAATAGACGACCTTAGGTTTCTAGTAAAACCATCAAACCCCTGAATTTTTTTTTTGTCACACACTTTTCTCACCTAGCTACTTGCATGAGTTGATTATTGCATTATTCCTCTTTTCTTCTATAAATGTCACACATTGCTTCACCATTTTTTTCTCATCCAAACATTCCTCTAAACATAGTATTCAACACATCAAATTTCTACTTTACCAATCTTCTTCTTTAATTAAATATCTCCTATTCATTCAAATTACTACAATGGCCAAAAATGTTGCTCAATCACCTTTAGAGGGCTTTGCCTCATTTGATCAAAGGCTTATGGCCAAACGCTGCGCTCAGGGTACGTATATTATGTCATTTTATTACTAACTATTTTACTCACTTTTTTTTTTAACGTAAACTACTAATATTATGCTACATAACTCGGTAATATATGTCAATTGAATTTGACTTAAAATAGAAAGGAAAAATGTTGAATCATTATACAACTAATATTATATGTGACAGAATTGTATTAAGGTTGAATGTTACAGCTGTCATTCTTGTATTAGTAATTTAGTACGCTCATTGGTTTCCTAACAAGGGAGTGATTTTTGAAAATTGTGAATAATAATGAGATTCTCATGTGAGTCAATATTTTGTTACAGAAGCAGAATTTAAGGTGTAATCATGGTGTTTAACATGATCCTTTAATTATTTGATCAAGATTTTGTGTCTTTCACTCTTAGGTGCAAGTGTAATTTGTTGCATGAAAACATTACAATTAGCAAGAGTTAATTAAACTAAAATTAAAACTTTTATTATATTAATAGAAAACACATTATCCATCTATATATTAAACTACAATTAGAAAACACAGTTTCTAATACAAGTTAGTAGAAAAGATTATCCATCTATATATATATATATATAATGTGATTCTCAAGGTCTAATTAGTTTAATAACATATTATTTTATATTTAATCTAATTTAAACAGAGGGCGTTCTTGCTGGAGCAAAGGCGGCTGTTGTTTCCGGTTTTGCTGCTGCCATCCCAACTGTGAGTTTTCAACCTAATAATCAAAAATGTTAAATTACATTCAAAATTATAATTCTGTTAGTTGCATTGGTTGCTCTGTTAGCATCCAGGTAATCAATAAAATATATAATGACTAGTCCTATTTAAAAATTTGGACTTATACCGTGCACGTAACATGTTAATGTATGATAGTTTGTATGTACATCAACTCAAGTAACTAATTAATAAGGACATCGTAACCTAATCCCTTGATTCAAATTTCTTTTTCTTTGTTATCCATAATAATGTTTATAACGGTACCTTCACGGGCCACTCTGAACATTATATTTGACATTGTTCACAAACTCGATCTACTCCGTTCATCACTTACATTATTATAACGGAAGTGCATGAGACTAGCTAGCTTGATCGATATCCATAATGTTGTGTACGTACGTGGGTGAAATTATATTACATGTTGCACTACACTTGCACAACAATATGTACATACGTGCCTAAAGTGTAACGTAACGTAACGTATTCATACATGGACTTAAGGTGCAGTTAAACGAAGTATATAGAATGCACATTTGCAGCTATTGATTAATTATGTGATGATACATATAAAATATTGCAGATCGCAAGTGCACGAATGCTTCCATGGGCAAAGACCCATCTTAATCACACTGCTCAAGCTCTCATAATATCTACTGGTATATACTTAATTACTTGCACATAACTTCATCACGTACATTCTATTATTTTAATTTTATCAATATTTTAACTTTATATTATATTCACTAATATTAATTGCGTTACAATTTTATTTGACAACAATAGTTGCTGGAGCAGCATATTTCATAGTAGCGGACAAGACTGTTTTAAAATCAGCCCGTCGAAATTCTTTCAATAATCAAGCTGGAAAACCAGACATTATTGGAGCATAAACTTCATCAACATATATTAATCAATAATCATCTTATATATTTATAATTGTTAGCTTGTATGTATGATGTCATTATATGATGATTAGTAAAATTGATCAATCATTTAACTATATATATAAATGTATAATTAGGTGCAATAATCAAACTAATTAGCTAGCTTAGCTATTATAAATTTATAATGTACTCCTTTAGCCTATGTGTAATATCAATATTAATTAAAGAAGGAATTTCGTTTGGTAATTATTGTGTTAGTATGATATGTGGACTATGTGAGTCTCAATCAACTTTCACTGAAGTGCATGCATTAACATTGAGCCCCCAACTACACTAATAATTTCAATTATTACAAATTAAATCAAACAAACATTTATATTTTCTGATAAGTTAGCCTTAGCTTATAAGATAGATCACTAACTTTCAATAATATATAGTCACTTATGTACAATTTAACGAAGAAATTAAACGGACCCATGCAAAGTCCATGATACGAACTACAATTCTACAATCACAAAGCTATACATTTTAATATGCTTTTTCCGACAACATTAAAAACACACATTAGATTAATTAGCATATGTTCTTAAAAATAATTCGAACTTAATAAAAAAAAATTATGTATAGCTAGATTTTTTTAACTATTATGCTTATTATTTTAATTAATAAATTTTTTTTTGACTAATTATTCATTGGTCTTACCAAATAAGATCGTCTCATATAAGTTTTTATATATTAATAAATTTTGAAAAAACAAATGGATTCATATAAAGAATTAGTAATATGATACATCACTTGAAATCACATGTTTTTTTTTTAAATGATTAACTCGTGATTAATTATATAACCGATTCGATAGTTGTTTTGAAAATACAAATAATCTATAAATTATATTTTGAACAATTATATAGATATAAGCAGGCCATTTCCTCTAACATTTAAATCATAGACAAAATATTGGTATATTCGGAGTAGCAATACATATATTGTTACACGATGAATGAACCTACTGTTAAACCAATAGTTTCTTAAACTAAAGTAGACAACAACTTGATTTTACTGGTGAATTAGAATTGAAAATTGAGATTACAAATTTTATTTTATTATTATTTATTTATTTATTATTTTTTTATGCAAGAAAGATTACAATTTACCAAAAGAAAATTAATACAATTAATAATTAAATAGTGTCAATCAATCCGTATAATGCAACCATTGAACCTTAAGATCCACAAACAAACAAAAAAATCATGAGTTTTTGTTGAACTTTTTCTTGGTGAGCGTAAAGGATGAGAGGCAACAGCAAGGGTACGATTTTCTGAGATTTCAACAAACATAAATTGTTTAATTCCGTTGATTTTTAAGGGGCCGGGCCGGGTAACAACCCAATGGATTATGTTTCCTTCTAAAAACGTGATTTGTTTACTCTAGCCCATGACAAACAACTTGTAAGTGAAAGGGTAATGTGAATTTGTTTCCCACTCTTTTATTTTGTGGATTTATCGGTAAGACAGTCTTACTGAAAACTTGTTATTTTGTATCCCATAACACTCATCAGAGTATCTGACGGCTTACATAGAACATCAAAAAAACTGGCAGTCTACAAAGACAATTTTTGTCTCTGGATGTTTGCAAGCCGGACAACATATACCAGAGTCATGGCAAGAATGATATTATTTGGCAACATATTGTTCAACGTATCAAGAGATGATTAAATTTAATGCAATGTATAAGCTCTACGCAAAACAAATTTGTGATAACCCGAAAAGTGCCAAGATTATATTTTGTACTAGACCAAATAACCTATGTTGTTGACTAAAACAAATGATGAATCCAATTTGTTCAAAGTTTTTGATTGAACATTTGATAATTTACCATTTAAGCTAGTGACCATAATTATAATATTATCTTCGTTGTTAACGTCATAGTAAAGGAAACAAATTGTCAAGTGACATTTTTTTGTAGGCGTTAGGGAGCCACAAGGGCGAGATGAGAATCGATCTCAGAATTTGGGGAAATCAAAAGAAAAATTTTAACCACTTGAGTTATCCCTCACTCTCGTTAAGATAGTGACATTGGTAAAACAATAAAACTAGAGACACAAGTTTTATCAATATTTATGGAAAAACTACTTCGGATTCCCAAGTATTTCTAAATTATTATGATTCAATGCCATTATTTTATGCATTTTGATAGCGATGTTATCATTGTTATGTGACTTAGTTGCACAAAATAAATTGTGCTGTATTTACACTAATATATTAAAAGTTGAAGCTAATTGCACTTGAATAGAATTATGTAACGTAAATTCAATCAAAGGAAAGCTAAAAGAACATAGAAAAAAGGGATCCAAAGCACTAATATGTGTTTCTAAAATCTAACCAAGTATTCTAAGTTTTCACCATTGACATTAACTAATTACTATACACTTTATTATTGAAATTTAATTGATTTTTTAAAGGTCAAATGCTCTCTCAATGTTTTTGTTCTATATAATTAATTCATCTGTCTCACAACAATGGGTACATGATGCACATTACTTTACCCCCGACTAAATGGTTTCAAAGCTCCATATAATGAGATGGCATTAAATAGACATGATTTTTTCAATGCCTATATTGGTAATATATGATAATGAAGTTATAAATATATATTCATTATACAAAGCTATTAACATTAGCCAACTATATATTGATCTTCACACACTTCCTCCTTCAAAACCCCCTTAAATTGTTGCACCACAACACATTAGTTTGCTCTAAAAAGCCCCACAAGAGGAATAAGAAAATATTGATTCAATGTCTCTCAATTCTTCATCCATGGCAAAGAAGGAATCAAGAGGCCGCCAAAAGATAAAAATGGCAACAATTAAAAACCCTAACCATCGGCAAGTTACATTCTCAAAACGTCATTGGGGGCTATTTAAAAAGGCCAGTGAAATAAGCACTCTATGTGGCGTAGAAACCCTGATACTTGTTTATTCCCCTGGCCAAAAAATCTTCTCTTTTGGAGCCCCAGATGTCGAAACTCTAGTCAGTCGTGACCTTGGTCGTAACCCAATGTTTCCTCAAACATCAAGGAACAAAGATGAAGGTGATCCACAAAGTAATATGGTACGCGGACTCAACTCACAGTTGACCGAAATACTTGATCTTTTTGAGGTTGAAAAGAGTAGGGGAGATGTGTTTAACAACTTAAGAAAGAATACTACGAATCAATGTTGGTGGGAGAAACCTATTGATAAACTTGGCTTACATGAGCTCGAAATTGTGAGTGCTTCATTGGAGGATCTTAGGAAAAATATAGCAAATCAAGCTCATTTTTTAGAGAAACAGAATTATTTAATAAATAATTTAGGGCATGAGTAATGGTACGTCGTCGTAGTAACTAAAATAATGACATATTGTATTTTTATTAATTTAATTTCTGTAATTTGTATTTTTGATCAGCATGACAGCATCTCACTAGTCAAACTTTTTATTTTTTTATTTTTTATCCTTAGAATAAAACTTGAAATTGATTGTAATAAGAATTATGAGTCGTTCAATACTAAATCTTTGAAATGGAGATGAATTATGATTATGTGATTCATCTATTTGGTTTTTGCTGTATATCTGCTAGCCTTTTTATTTTTGATGCAAAACAGGAAGATTATGTGTATATAGCTGTTTGATGATTTTCAGAATTTTTTTATGGGGTATCTCATTATCTTTTGCATTATTATACTTGACCTAATAATTATCATAATATCACTTACCTTATTTTGGTCATAATAATTTATCTTGTTTAAAAGGGCAAAGGCCATAAACCTTGCAACAAGTCGTTGGTAAGAACGTCTTACCGGTAAAACCTCGACTATATACACATTAATTTTCTTTTTGACTATTTGGGTTTTCAAATTTAATTAATATTTTTTTTATTGGTCTTATTAAATAAGATCGCCTTATATAAGTTTTTGTATAAACTAAATTAGCTTGAATATGAAATTAATTAAAACTAAATTGGTCTAAAAGCAAAATCCGCTAAAACCAACTAAATTGTGTATTGCGTGAGTTGAATTGTTTGGATATATATAATCAGAACTAAACTGAACTGTCAACCTAGTTTGACAATGCTTTATTAATATGCCAAATGATTTTGGCACTTCCCTTCTAATTCACTGCTTAGATACTCGAGGACTGATCATGGTGTTCGGAATTACTTTGTACCACTTTAATAAAGAATGTTGCATAACTCAAATTGCTCGAGCACAACTTAAAAATTGTTTGATTTCTCGTAATACCCCTTCATAATAAATAAATTATTAAATAATAAATTTAATCAAAAGCCTAAAATGATGGTTGAAAAATATGTGGGCTTGCTGTAATGGCAGCTCACTTAAAATTCAGGAATGGAACATGAGTTCGAGTCTGCACATGACAGAACCAACTAAATGTCTATTAGTACTTTGTACATTTGACTTAAATACTATATTTTAATTCTATAAACCTTCATTATCTAAATTTTTGTTGTGTATATTTTCTTGCACTCTAGAAAAACCCAAGCAATTGTAAGGGCTCACTCCGACGAATAATTATTTCTACGTATGTTCCCTAAAATTGTACAAAAATGAAGCATTGGCCCATTAAACGTATGACCATGCTTCTAGCATCAAATTGTTGTAAAGCCCTTGGCAGTTGGCTTCTAGTACCAAATCCTGGCTCGTATTTCACCCACATTATTATACATCGATCAACCTTAATGATGTGTTTTGACTACTTATGTCCAATAATACACCACTTTGAAAAATCTCATTTGTCGTACTCCGAAGTCCGAACTATTTAGGAGATTTAATTACGGAGTGCATTTAAGTCAATGGTTACATAGCTAGAAAGAGTTTCTTGCACTTCAATTTTGTTATCCTGGCCTCTTTTCTTTGTATTTTAGTTTGCATTTATCTTTTTTTATTTTTTTTTAGGAAAGGAGCATTTATCCTATTTAAGTAATTTTTGTTGCCTAAAATAACAAAGTTTATACAAAAAGTTATATAAAACTGTCTTATTTGATAAGACCACTAAATAATTATATAAAAAATATATTAATTAAATTTGAAAACCCCAATAGTCAAAGAAAATGTGTATATAGTTGAGGTCTTACAAGTAAAATGGTCTTACCAAAGACTTGTTGGTTAGTTTTTGAATGTACAAATTATATATATCCAAACAATTGAATGATAAAAACAATATAATTCGATAGGATATCATCATCATTATTAGAGTTTGTCAAGTTTTCCGCAGTTGTATCAGCTCAGTTTGATTTCGATTTATGTCCTTTAATTTAGTCTGATTCAATTGTTAAAACCAATATAATTTATTTATTCAGTTATCAGATTATCTTCATATTAATTTATAGAGATTAGCAATTATCTAATTTCACTCAAATTTAACTAGATTTGACCCAAATTCACAACTATGCAAGGCGGTACAAGGAGCAAAAGTAATGACAAAAAATATGGGTTATAGGATAATGAAAATGACATTTCTATCCATTAAGTAAAGTTGCAAACAAAGAGTGCAACAGAAACATGGCCCTTTTTCTTTGTACGGTACGGTGTTATATTGTTATTAATCGAACAAACTCCAAAACGGTGTGCATTTATTCGCGAAAAGGGAAAAAAATAAGAATACATATCCCAAAATAAAGGACCTTTATTAGAGACACGTGTTTCACAATAACGAGGTTCATAAGTGATAGATCCCAAGGTATTTTGAATTTTGCCACCCATGGTTTTTATTTGTCTGTCCTCTTTCTCTTTCACTTACCCTACTTCACCCAATTAATCAAAGATATAATTGATGCATAGAAATTCGTGCCCATATCATTTTTTTGTTTTGTGTTTTGGAGGATAATTCACTGGGTTGCCCCTCACTCACATGTCTTATAAAAATAAGAATTTTTAGAAGACGCAGTTATTGAAATGAAATGAAATGGATTGAAAAATTGAAATAGATGGAACAAGCCTTGTATGGCCGTCTACCCCGTGTTGCTACTTATAAATCTCTTATCTATCTGTTTATCTATATATGTTACCTCCATAATCAATTGTTTGCAACAAAGGGGTATAATTTGCGAAACATAATAAATTCATTTGTTGCAAGTAATTGTTTATGGAGGTACTATATATATATATATATAAATAAAAGTAACTCTTATTTTTTGTTAAAAGTAATATTATTTTGTTTGTAAAAGTGACTACTTTGATTGTTTCTTTTTGTTTGATACGTTTTAATTTGCATATATATCAATGCACTTTTTTGATCTTACATAACTTTTGTACTATATATGTAAAAATTATAATAATTAAATATTAACAACATACTCATGTAAACGAATCAAACAAGATTACAAGACTCTACATGAGAATATTATGTTATATATATAGTATATATTGAAAGTATAAAAAAAAATTAACAAAGGGAGTGTAATTAAAAAAAAACTAAATAAATGAAGAATAACCTCATTTGAGGCACTCAAGTAACCCCCAATCAATGTTTTTTTTTTTTTTTTTGCGATGGTAAAAGTAATCCTACTTATCTGTACAAATAATTTTTTCTTATTATAGATTAACGAAACTCCTATTCTATCTTAGTAATCTCATCATCTTTCCAATAAAGTAACCTCACATATTGAATTATATAGTATTTATATAAGTAGTCATACAATTAATGGTGTTATTAACACATAAAAATTTAACCTACTCCGGTATAATATTTTCCTCGTCTCCATCATCCAAACAAAGCATATTAAATTATTAGGGAATATTGGAGTACATCAAATTGTATCATTAAGGGTGTGTTCTCTTGTCTCGCAGGTAAAGTTGGTATTGTATATGATTAAATTGAATGGTATTGGAATGAATGAGATTGGATTGACATTTAGATCGGATTAGCTAGAAGGGATAATTGAATTTGATTAGAATGAGTTGAATTGTATTAGAGGGATTGAGTGAGATTAGATAAAAATTGGATTGGAACTTATTGAGAATAAATTTCTATGAATAGAACACATTCTAAGTTTATATATTCAAACAAATACTATGTAGGTAAATGCTTTAACTAATACAAAAGTTCCTAAATTAAATATCAATGTGATAAAAATTTTCTGATTGTCTATTGCATTGTAAATTTTTAATTATTTAAGGTTGGGATGACAAAAATTCTAATATTATACTTAGAAGTCATATGTGCTATATTGTTAGATATGTTACATTGACTATAGCCACAAATTTTGTTGCAACTAATAATTTGTGGGGGAGGTAGTAGTTTATTAATACCACCTCGTAAACATTTACTTACATTAAAGATATCTTATTTATGAATATTAAAAAAATAGTTTGTTGCAAGTAAATATTTATGAAGGTAGTATCTAATTTTGATAATTAAGAAAAATGCACAATTAGACTTATTATCAATCAAAGTTAAAATTTAAAGACCATAGAGACAAAGGGAATATATATATATATCAATATATATATAGACAGTACATGTTTACTTAAGTCGGTCAATTATTGGTTCTATATATAGGCATATATATATAGCACTATGTAAGTTCACCCATTTCTCCTACCAAAAACCTAAACCTTTTCAAGACTATATCACTACTACACCACACAAATCTTTGAAATTCTTCGTTTAATTTTTGTAAGTTACCAATAAGATGGACAAAAACGATGCTCACTCACTCTCTGAGCCCTCTTATGACCAAAGGCTAGCCAATGCGAAACATTACTCTCATGGTATCATATCGAATTCTCATTGTTTCAACTTAATTAATTTCTTATATGATATGGGCCTATATATATATATGTGTGTGTGTCGTCAATAATATAATTTATATTATTCAATATGAAATTTTATATTGTTTTTCATTCACCTTTAACACTAATTAATTTGTAAATGGATATTAGAGGGTGTTGTTGCTGGAGCTAAGGCTGCCGTGGTAGCTGGAGTTATTACTGCCATCCCAACTGTGAGTTTTTTTAACTAGCTATTGCACCTTGCTTAGTTGGATGTTAATTAGTGGAATTGAATTGGTTAAATTCTTAAGAGAGATACTCGTAGTCTTATATATATCCAAGACATGTAACCGAATCTCACTTGTATGTGTTACATTTTTTGGACTCCATATGCACCAAAGGATAAATTGAAAATTTTATTATTCGGGGTTTTGAGCATTTAAAATTCTATATCAATTACAAAGTAGTAAACATCAGTTTTAATTGTTAAAAAATTTAAGTTCAGCGAAAATAGGGTATACGAAAGTGTATATGTCTGATTAAAATCAATATTTAACCTACTTTTTGATAATAATAATGTTATATATAATCCTAAGAACTACATATAAGCATTAATCAAATGTTTAGCTCAAATAAAAATTGTGTGAGAATTTGTGATAAAAATACGCGTCAATTAATATAATAAATGTTACATGCCACTAAATATTTTCATTTTTATCTCATTACACATAACCCTATAGCATTTTTCATTTTATTTAAATATATACAACTTAACTTATAATAAAGACATAGGAAGCGCATGCATGTTTACTGATAATTGTTGGAAATGGTGTTGCAGATAGCAAGTGCTAAAATGTTGCCGTGGGCAAGGACCAATCTCAACTATACTGCTCAAGCCCTTATTATTTCAACTGGTAATTAATAATAAACGTAGCATTCGTGCGAATTTATTACAGATTATTATTATTCACTTCAATTCATTAAAAAAAAAAAATCGTCATTTTTTTTTTCATTAGACTTGTATCTAATTTCCATTATTTTATTACAATATTAACATCTGAATTGATTTAAACTTATTAAAATAATTTCCAAATAATAATTATGTTTCATAGTTGGAGGGCCTGTTTACCTCAGCTTAAAATCAGTTTAGTTTAGCTCCGTTCATTTCAGTTCAGTTCAGCTCTTCTTTTATTTTGCTAATCATCAATTCTTAATAAAAACTTTCAGCTCATCTCCAATTAGTTCAGCTGTTTTTAGTTGAAGTAAACAAGTAAACAGACTCGTAATAGTCGTATTAGAGTTAGTAAATGTATATAAGCATGGGAAGCTAAGTTCACAACTATAAAAGGAGAATCTTAGTTAAATTTTAATAAATTCAAATAAGTCAATTTAGTTTGGCTAAAGGTCATACGTAGTTACGTACAATGGTACCCCTTATTATTTCCTTGTGGATGCGGTGTAATTTATCATACTTAAACAATTTAAAGTAGGATAATATGTATATAGTGAAAAAGTGGCGTATATTTTTGACTCAGCTCCAAGTCTACAACGTATTCCAAATTAATTCTTCTGCTAACTTATTGTCATAGTGGCTGGAGCAGCGTATTTCATAGTAGCGGACAAAACTGTTCTGAAATCGGCACGACGTAACTCCATCCATTGAGCCTAAATTCTAATACAGGATGAAGCACCAACAATTATGTTGATTGTTCGAGGTTTTATGAGTTATGGGACAGTGATGATGAAGATGATAACGATAATCTTGCTAATATGTGCAATAGAAACTTATTACATTACGGAGGTAGTTATAGTTTGAAATGTACCCCTACTTGTGTTACGTGTTAGTAAATGTAATAAATGATCTTTTCCTTCATATAATTAGCAGTTAAAGTATAATTTGAGTTTTTTTATGTTAATAATATTTTCTCTATGTCCACCATTACTCAGTTTAATACCTGGTTTAATCATGTTGAGCCGAAAAGAGATATGAAGTATGTAAGTTACCTCATACCAGGATATATGATTATTACCTTTTTTTTTGGGTACATACTTTGCAAGGCCAAATAAAATTCATACATATTAATTATGGGGTATCTAATAATGTTTTTTTGTATTAATTATTTTCCTTGTAATTTTGCAAACAAGCTAAGTAGTGCACAACCGTTGCAAAAGGTGATTTAGCAAAATTCTAAGAAATCTAAATTTCTAAATGGATTATAATCAATCCTACCCGATTTCTAATTTTCACAAAGCTTGATTTGTGTGTATAAAGTGAAAATAGCTAAGAATATAATAGTGACGGAGTACCAAATTTCTACATAAAATAAAATATCAGTAAATAAAATTGGAAAGCAAACATATTATATATAGGAAGTATTTGTAAAATGTATGTATATGGTATGTATAATATACAAGTGCAATGTACTCTTTAATTAAGTTAGTTAACACAATAGCTAATTAAATAATATATAATATTGTATATATATATATATGAACTGAGATCATTTTCGATCTTCTCATCTTATTTTTATTTATTTTTTGTAAAATAAATTTAATTCAACAAAATAAGTTCAGATAAGTACAAGTAAGTTGAAGAGATATTTACATGTTTATCAATTTGTGTCTCTAAACTTATTTCTCTCTCTAAACCTTCACATATCCATTAGACCATTACAATAAATGAATAAAACAATGAAAGGCTGAGGACATGAGGTGATAAAAAATTAAAAACTAAAAAAGGAAAGGAGTATGGGAAATGCTGACATACTGACAGTCTGACATGCACAATAGCGTATGTGCAACGGAAATCCCTATTAACAATCTAACATCATTTCTCCATTTCATTATATATTTGGCCAAAGAAAAACAAACTCAAAACCACTTAATTAATTACCAGTATTCTGGTTTTTTTTGACCTCCTTAGCTTCTTTCTTCTTTAATTAAACAAAAAAAAAATAACTAATATTTGATTTGAAGTTGAGTGGGGAAAACGTGCAAAACCAAGATTTAAGAGAGGAAAGGATATGATAACATAGAAATGTTAATAATAACAAGGGTGGTTTATGTGGGCTATTGGTTAAAGACGCGTGTAGCTAATTACAGGGACCAATGTATTATTATGTTATATTGTTATATATGTATGCAAGGGGATGAATGTGTGCAGATGCTAAGCACTTAAATTTGCCTGTTACTCCACATCATTACCCACGGTTTTGCCTTTCTTTCTAATAGACTAACACTCACGTTATTGCGTGCCCTCTTCTCATATAAAACCACATTTTTGCCTTTATGATAACGGTCATTATACTAATTCAACTTAAATTGATTCTTTGCGACTCATTTCAGTCACTTTATATAAGTAGGTACTAAACTTTTAAAAATAATTATTGAACGAGTCTCCAGTCTTATGATAAAACTATTAATTATTTGTAAATTTTCTTTAACTATTGGGTTTATTGATGTAATTAATATATATATATTTTCTCTAACTATCTAATAGTTTTACCAGATAAACCTGTCTTATATACGTTCTTGTATAAATTGTTTTGTTTTGATTATGGGTTAATATAAAATTTAAACTCGAATATAGACTAAAATTGTTTTGCTATTAAAAGTATCATCTCTATTTAAAGTGCTGAAGTTTTCAACTATCTAATCTATTTTAGCTCTATTAAAAGTACCACATTTTAGTTTGTTTTAGCTACCTTATGAGGTTTATTAGCTTTATTTTATCTCATGTTCCTAAACACAATGTACATATATTTTTTTAATTATTTTGTAAATAACTACGTGTTGCATTGAATTGAATTGAAAGATACAAAACATAGGTCATGAGGTTTCACGACGCGAGAAAAATAGGAGATTAGTTCACCAAATTTTTTTTTTTTTTTTTTTACTTGTGAGGCCAAATTACATAAAATAATCGATCAACCTTTAAAATTAAGTCAGTAGATACTAACTTTATAGCACGTTTAATTGGTTAAAGTCTAGAAAAAAAAATTTATATAATTCTAAACTTCTAATAACACCTAAGAATTAAATGAATCCTGTATGTATCAACAATTGCTCTTGTAACTCATAATTCGTAAAATAAAATAAAAGAATTGAAACAAAATACTCCCGTATATTAATATCCTAGTGTAAATAATCCACTTGATGATTATTGAGATGGAGTAGCTAGCAAGTGTTATCAACCAACTTGATATATACAGAAAGCTAAGAAGTTTATACAGTTGTGAATTGTGGTCAATAGATTTATCCTTGGTTAACTGAAATATAATATTGTACGAACTTTGGAAAATTTTGCTTGTGTTCCCAAATTCCACCATCTTGATATCAACAAACAGTAAAGTAATTGGCATAATAACAGCTATTATTGTATTAAGAAAATGCTTGGATAGATCTTATAATTTGCACATATATACATATATTCCCTATTGAAAAAATACACTTATTAGAATGAAAGAATCTTGTTGTTCCCTATATCCACCGTTTAAGGTCTTGCACAAATTAATTGCATGTACTAAGTTACTTGTTAGGCTTTATTTTTTTATTTTGATTCACTTAAATAAATTGAACTGATTTACTCTGTTTGAAAAAGAATAAACAGTTTATAATTGGACAGAGTTGAATATAATGTAAGGCCAAAAGAAGAGGGTCCTTATTGGTATTGAATTTCTTTATGAATTGGTGATTTTATGTCTACTTATGATAGATCTGCCGTACACATCCGAATTATAAAATGGACGACTTTACATATATGAGAGGAGTGTTGAAACCAATGTGATCATCCCCAAACAATATTTTACTAGTACGTGGATGTCCACGTACATTGATGATTGAATTAAAGAGAGAGTTTCAATTAACTAATCAAGCACTTTACAAGTTAAGGGGCTATATCTCTTACTAATTTACTATTGTAATTATGTTTTAATATATAGAACCTCTTGTAAATTGGACTCTTTCTTAGTAACGAGTGTCTAACCCATTTTTAATGGACCTTTTTAGTCCAACTTAAAAATCTATATAAATTTATTATAAGCGATTAGGGTTTTCAATTGATGCGAGAGAATGAAGGAGGAAGGAAGGTGAGTGGCTTTATACAGAATAATGAGGGAGCATTGAATGTTCTAGGGTTTTAATTGAAGGTCCAATGAATTATTGAATGCTCTGAAGATGAGTAGTTGGGAGGTAGATGTTAGTTTTGTTGCAAATCATTTGATGTTAATCACAAAATTAGAAGCAATCTTAATCTTTAATCAGTTTTCCTAATGTTTGGGTTAAATGATAAATGAGGGGTATTTTCGTAATTTCACCATAAAAAGTTAACAAGTGTTGCAACTAATTTGTAACTACCCCTGATAGTAAGTTATTGCAACTATAATGTAACGGAGGAAGCAATTAAATTTAGCTAAAATTAGATTGTATTGATCACTAAACATAGTTAATTACTCAATAAGCACTACTTAGTTAGCATAAGCGACAAGGACAAATCATAAAGTCAGAAAATAAGAATCAAAAGAGTGCCAACCATAACATATAACCGAAACCTAAATGAAGTACTCGTACTTAGTAAAAACAATGGACTGAAGACCTTGGATTTCATTTAAAACCATCAAACCACCTAAATTAGTTAGTTGTCGTACATTCCACTTTGGCACTTTATAGATAAAGTAAAGCGTTACTATAAATATTATACAACTTCTTCACATTTTCATCACCTCATCCAATATATATAGCTTCAAAAACAAGTTTACTAAAACATTACATTAAACATTGTTCTATATATATATATCACTAAATCTATAAGTTTTTTTCCTACAAATATTTGAACATTACCATTTATTCCTTATAATAAAAAAAAATATATATACATATTTAAATACAATGACAAAAGATATTGCACAATCTCCCTTAGAGAGGTCTAGTTTGGTGTCACTTGACCAAAGACTAGCTATGGCAAAACATTACTCTCATGGTATGTTATAACATTAATATGTTATTAATTTCTACTTTATTGTTGCATTTTGTTTAATTCAATGTTGTTCTACTTAAAATGAAGAATCTAACTTTTTGATGAATGTAGAGGGTGCTGTAGCTGGAGCAAAGGCTGCTGTTGTTGCTGGGTTTGCTGCAGCCATTCCAACTGTGAGTTTTCATTCTCTTTCAATCATATGCGTTACTAGAGTTTGTGGTACCAATTTTTTATTTTGCACTGTTTCCAATGCACATTATTCACCATTAACGTGTTTATATCTAATGGATTGATTATCCGGTGATAGATGTAGCTTTGTTCATTAACCAATACGTTAAAATGAGTCTAACAAGATGAAACCATCCTCGGCCTCTTACACGGCCCTAGTTTTCCCTATACGTGGCACGGCCGTGCTAAATCTTAATTTTGTTTTGAAATGTAGCATGTTTGACATTTGTTTGGTAATCTAAACTTGTAGATAGCAAGTGCAAGAATGCTACCATGGGCAAGGGCTAACCTGAACCCCACTGCTCAGGCCCTCATTATATCAACTGGTAAATACNTAATTCTAAACTTCTAATAACACCTAAGAATTAAATGAATCCTGTATGTATCAACAATTGCTCTTGTAACTCATAATTCGTAAAATAAAATAAAAGAATTGAAACAAAATACTCCCGTATATTAATATCCTAGTGTAAATAATCCACTTGATGATTATTGAGATGGAGTAGCTAGCAAGTGTTATCAACCAACTTGATATATACAGAAAGCTAAGAAGTTTATACAGTTGTGAATTGTGGTCAATAGATTTATCCTTGGTTAACTGAAATATAATATTGTACGAACTTTGGAAAATTTTGCTTGTGTTCCCAAATTCCACCATCTTGATATCAACAAACAGTAAAGTAATTGGCATAATAACAGCTATTATTGTATTAAGAAAATGCTTGGATAGATCTTATAATTTGCACATATATACATATATTCCCTATTGAAAAAATACACTTATTAGAATGAAAGAATCTTGTTGTTCCCTATATCCACCGTTTAAGGTCTTGCACAAATTAATTGCATGTACTAAGTTACTTGTTAGGCTTTATTTTTTTATTTTGATTCACTTAAATAAATTGAACTGATTTACTCTGTTTGAAAAAGAATAAACAGTTTATAATTGGACAGAGTTGAATATAATGTAAGGCCAAAAGAAGAGGGTCCTTATTGGTATTGAATTTCTTTATGAATTGGTGATTTTATGTCTACTTATGATAGATCTGCCGTACACATCCGAATTATAAAATGGACGACTTTACATATATGAGAGGAGTGTTGAAACCAATGTGATCATCCCCAAACAATATTTTACTAGTACGTGGATGTCCACGTACATTGATGATTGAATTAAAGAGAGAGTTTCAATTAACTAATCAAGCACTTTACAAGTTAAGGGGCTATATCTCTTACTAATTTACTATTGTAATTATGTTTTAATATATAGAACCTCTTGTAAATTGGACTCTTTCTTAGTAACGAGTGTCTAACCCATTTTTAATGGACCTTTTTAGTCCAACTTAAAAATCTATATAAATTTATTATAAGCGATTAGGGTTTTCAATTGATGCGAGAGAATGAAGGAGGAAGGAAGGTGAGTGGCTTTATACAGAATAATGAGGGAGCATTGAATGTTCTAGGGTTTTAATTGAAGGTCCAATGAATTATTGAATGCTCTGAAGATGAGTAGTTGGGAGGTAGATGTTAGTTTTGTTGCAAATCATTTGATGTTAATCACAAAATTAGAAGCAATCTTAATCTTTAATCAGTTTTCCTAATGTTTGGGTTAAATGATAAATGAGGGGTATTTTCGTAATTTCACCATAAAAAGTTAACAAGTGTTGCAACTAATTTGTAACTACCCCTGATAGTAAGTTATTGCAACTATAATGTAACGGAGGAAGCAATTAAATTTAGCTAAAATTAGATTGTATTGATCACTAAACATAGTTAATTACTCAATAAGCACTACTTAGTTAGCATAAGCGACAAGGACAAATCATAAAGTCAGAAAATAAGAATCAAAAGAGTGCCAACCATAACATATAACCGAAACCTAAATGAAGTACTCGTACTTAGTAAAAACAATGGACTGAAGACCTTGGATTTCATTTAAAACCATCAAACCACCTAAATTAGTTAGTTGTCGTACATTCCACTTTGGCACTTTATAGATAAAGTAAAGCGTTACTATAAATATTATACAACTTCTTCACATTTTCATCACCTCATCCAATATATATAGCTTCAAAAACAAGTTTACTAAAACATTACATTAAACATTGTTCTATATATATATATCACTAAATCTATAAGTTTTTTTCCTACAAATATTTGAACATTACCATTTATTCCTTATAATAAAAAAAAATATATATACATATTTAAATACAATGACAAAAGATATTGCACAATCTCCCTTAGAGAGGTCTAGTTTGGTGTCACTTGACCAAAGACTAGCTATGGCAAAACATTACTCTCATGGTATGTTATAACATTAATATGTTATTAATTTCTACTTTATTGTTGCATTTTGTTTAATTCAATGTTGTTCTACTTAAAATGAAGAATCTAACTTTTTGATGAATGTAGAGGGTGCTGTAGCTGGAGCAAAGGCTGCTGTTGTTGCTGGGTTTGCTGCAGCCATTCCAACTGTGAGTTTTCATTCTCTTTCAATCATATGCGTTACTAGAGTTTGTGGTACCAATTTTTTATTTTGCACTGTTTCCAATGCACATTATTCACCATTAACGTGTTTATATCTAATGGATTGATTATCCGGTGATAGATGTAGCTTTGTTCATTAACCAATACGTTAAAATGAGTCTAACAAGATGAAACCATCCTCGGCCTCTTACACGGCCCTAGTTTTCCCTATACGTGGCACGGCCGTGCTAAATCTTAATTTTGTTTTGAAATGTAGCATGTTTGACATTTGTTTGGTAATCTAAACTTGTAGATAGCAAGTGCAAGAATGCTACCATGGGCAAGGGCTAACCTGAACCCCACTGCTCAGGCCCTCATTATATCAACTGGTAAATACCTTCACATTTCCTTTGTTTTATTTTGTTCTGTTTGTATTTACTAGTTAGTGTATATATATATATATATATATAATATGCTCAATAACATTTGAGTATTTTGGAAATATCAGTGGCAGGAGCAGCATATTTCATAGTAGCTGACAAAACTGTGCTGAAGTTAGCCCGTCAAAACTCCTTCAACCAAGGTTGAATGTAAAACACTGGAGCATAGTTGTGTGAATCAATGACATGTTGAAGACTTCCATTCGTCATTGATGATTTAGGATGATGATGACGACGATAATGATGATAACATAGAATGGTTTGATCTTAGTGTGAAATATGATTACATTAAGAAGCAAATCAATCATGTATGAGTTGTACTCATATTATATATTAAATAAATAAATAAATAAATATGTTTTTTATTTTCAAATTCAACTTATGGCAGCTTTTAATTACATATACAATATGGTTAGCTTCAACAAGTAATGTTACAATTAAATCATATAGATGACATATTATATCCTAACAACTAACATGTTCATGATTCATGAAAATAACTTCAATGAGATCATGTTAAGAAAAAGAATGATCATTCATTCACCAATGGTCCATACACGAACACTGCCCATCTTTGAAATGATGGAAACGACTCCGATCTCTTGCAATGATCTCTCTGTTGAAGATCTTTGATATGAGCTTTGTAGCTGAATGACAGTTCCCACATACCCTTAAGTTCTTAACAATCCTAATCGTTGTCCCAGGTTTCGTACTAATCAACCCATAAGCAATTGCCAACCTCTCACTATGATGGCTTAATGCGCCTTCTTTCAAATCCTCATCCATTTCATAAAGCACCTCAGAAGTATCAGGGACATGTCCATTCAAGGCCAATAGCCTATCTACCTCATCCAACATCTCATATATAGCTTCAGTTTGTGGGTGCAATTTATCCCCCACAAGAAATTCGTGTACAATGCTATCGATTTCAATCGAAGTACATCCTGGAACTTTCTTCATTCCTAGATCATTTAACTTTGTTCTAATTCTAGCCACATCAACCCATCTACTTGCTCCGGCATATATGTTTGACAGAAGCACATAAGGCCCTGGATTGTTAGGTTCTAGTTCGAAAAGATGGCTAGCAACCTTTTCAGCCATTTCAACCTTCTTGTGAAGCTTACAAGCTGCAAGGAGACAACCCCATATAGCACCATCTGGCTCCATTGGCATTGTATCAATTAGTGCCTCTGCTTCGTTGAACAATCCTGACCGTCCAAGTAGATCAATCATGCAGCCATAGTGATGTAATTTTGGTGAAATTTTATAATCATGTATCATAGAATTAAAATATTTCCTACCAAGATCTACCATACCAGCTTGAGTACAAGCCGATAAGATACCCACAAAGGTGATATCATCTGGTTTGAACCCTTCTTCCACCATCTTGGAGAAAAGATCAAGGGCATGGGTTGCATCTCCGTGCACAGCGAGCCCTGACATCAATGCATTCCAAGTCGCAAGGCTTTTAGTTCCCATTCGATCAAACACCTGTTTGGCAGCCTCAATATCACCACATTTCGCGTACATGTTAATTAGGCTAGTATAAAGAGCAATGTTAGTCAAGTGTTTAAAGTTTCTGTCTATGTAAGCATGAATCCATTTTCCATAATCAAGGGCACCTAAATTCGCACAAGCTGGAAGAACACTCAAGAAAGTCACTTCATTTGGCACAACACAAAGTTCAAGCATCTCTCTGAACAAACCCAAAGCTTCTTTATAGAAGCTCCCATGAGTGTATCCACCAATCATCACATTCCATGAAATCAAGTTCTTTTGAGGTATTCCCTCAAACAAACTCAACGCCGTTTCATGATCACCACATTTTGCATACATGTCAATAAGTGCATTAACAACTCGAACCTTCGTTCCAAAACCATTCTCTTCAACCCAAGACCCAACCCATTTCCCTAACTCAAGATCACCCAATTGAGCACAAGCTGAGAGAACACTAAGCATGGTACTTTCATTAGGCATAATCCCGGCTCTCAACATCTCTCGAAAAAATACTATACACTCATCAAACAGACAACTCTGTACATACCCTGCAATCATTGCATTCCACGATACAACATCCTTAACAGGAATTTCCTCGAACAACTTACGTGCATCCTCTAAACAACCCCTGGACGCATACCCAGTAATAAGCGCGGTATACGAAACAGGATCTCTCAGAGAACTTTTATCAAACACTTGGCGTGCAATACTCAAATCCCCAATTTGCGCATACATATTAATCAAAGAAGTATGAACATAAACATCAAACTCAAGCCCAAGCTTCAAAACATGTCCATGAATCTGTTTTGCTACATGGGTATTCCCTGATTTTACACAAGACTTCAAAAGTAAAGGAAATGTGTATGAATTCGGCGAAACACCCGAAAATAACATACGAATGTACAATTCCAAAGCACCCATAGGTGAAGAACTCAAACACAATCCTCTAATCACAGTATTCCAAATCAAAGTATTGGGGTTTTCCATCGACTCGAATATCGAAAGCGCATACGATAAATCCCCAGATGGATTAACAGCACAAAATTCAATCAATTTGCTTAAAGCAAATTGGGTATTATGAAGTCCAGTTTTAATGATTTGAGAGTGAATTTGTTTTAGGGTTTTAATGTTATTGCATTTTGAAAGAAGAGAGATTGAAGGTTGAGATTGAAGAAGATTGTATGGAGGATCTGAATTTGGAAGAAAATGAAGAGGTGATGTTGAAATTGGAATCGCCATTTTCAATTGATTTTGTTCTTGTAAAATTAAATAATAGAGAATTAGAGATAACGGTTATTTTTTTTTAAAAGTTAGTTATTATCATTACCCGCCAAAATTAACGGNTCAATCGAAGTACATCCTGGAACTTTCTTCATTCCTAGATCATTTAACTTTGTTCTAATTCTAGCCACATCAACCCATCTACTTGCTCCGGCATATATGTTTGACAGAAGCACATAAGGCCCTGGATTGTTAGGTTCTAGTTCGAAAAGATGGCTAGCAACCTTTTCAGCCATTTCAACCTTCTTGTGAAGCTTACAAGCTGCAAGGAGACAACCCCATATAGCACCATCTGGCTCCATTGGCATTGTATCAATTAGTGCCTCTGCTTCGTTGAACAATCCTGACCGTCCAAGTAGATCAATCATGCAGCCATAGTGATGTAATTTTGGTGAAATTTTATAATCATGTATCATAGAATTAAAATATTTCCTACCAAGATCTACCATACCAGCTTGAGTACAAGCCGATAAGATACCCACAAAGGTGATATCATCTGGTTTGAACCCTTCTTCCACCATCTTGGAGAAAAGATCAAGGGCATGGGTTGCATCTCCGTGCACAGCGAGCCCTGACATCAATGCATTCCAAGTCGCAAGGCTTTTAGTTCCCATTCGATCAAACACCTGTTTGGCAGCCTCAATATCACCACATTTCGCGTACATGTTAATTAGGCTAGTATAAAGAGCAATGTTAGTCAAGTGTTTAAAGTTTCTGTCTATGTAAGCATGAATCCATTTTCCATAATCAAGGGCACCTAAATTCGCACAAGCTGGAAGAACACTCAAGAAAGTCACTTCATTTGGCACAACACAAAGTTCAAGCATCTCTCTGAACAAACCCAAAGCTTCTTTATAGAAGCTCCCATGAGTGTATCCACCAATCATCACATTCCATGAAATCAAGTTCTTTTGAGGTATTCCCTCAAACAAACTCAACGCCGTTTCATGATCACCACATTTTGCATACATGTCAATAAGTGCATTAACAACTCGAACCTTCGTTCCAAAACCATTCTCTTCAACCCAAGACCCAACCCATTTCCCTAACTCAAGATCACCCAATTGAGCACAAGCTGAGAGAACACTAAGCATGGTACTTTCATTAGGCATAATCCCGGCTCTCAACATCTCTCGAAAAAATACTATACACTCATCAAACAGACAACTCTGTACATACCCTGCAATCATTGCATTCCACGATACAACATCCTTAACAGGAATTTCCTCGAACAACTTACGTGCATCCTCTAAACAACCCCTGGACGCATACCCAGTAATAAGCGCGGTATACGAAACAGGATCTCTCAGAGAACTTTTATCAAACACTTGGCGTGCAATACTCAAATCCCCAATTTGCGCATACATATTAATCAAAGAAGTATGAACATAAACATCAAACTCAAGCCCAAGCTTCAAAACATGTCCATGAATCTGTTTTGCTACATGGGTATTCCCTGATTTTACACAAGACTTCAAAAGTAAAGGAAATGTGTATGAATTCGGCGAAACACCCGAAAATAACATACGAATGTACAATTCCAAAGCACCCATAGGTGAAGAACTCAAACACAATCCTCTAATCACAGTATTCCAAATCAAAGTATTGGGGTTTTCCATCGACTCGAATATCGAAAGCGCATACGATAAATCCCCAGATGGATTAACAGCACAAAATTCAATCAATTTGCTTAAAGCAAATTGGGTATTATGAAGTCCAGTTTTAATGATTTGAGAGTGAATTTGTTTTAGGGTTTTAATGTTATTGCATTTTGAAAGAAGAGAGATTGAAGGTTGAGATTGAAGAAGATTGTATGGAGGATCTGAATTTGGAAGAAAATGAAGAGGTGATGTTGAAATTGGAATCGCCATTTTCAATTGATTTTGTTCTTGTAAAATTAAATAATAGAGAATTAGAGATAACGGTTATTTTTTTTTAAAAGTTAGTTATTATCATTACCCGCCAAAATTAACGGTCCAACCTTAGCAAGTTAGCAGCGCAATTGCAACTTGATGTCATGATCACATGTTTTTTTTTTTTTTTTTTTCAAAAAGAAAAATAGTGAAACATGACTTTTTAGTAAATGTTCACATGCCATTTCGAATAATAATTGACCATGGATAAAACACCATTTGAACCACGGTAATGAATTTTTTATATTAATCTATCAGCGTTTCTTGACGAGTTGGTGAGTTATACGGTACGTATTGAATGACGTATCATTTAAAAAGTAAGATATAGTAAACTACAAGCAAGTGAGTGCTATCTTCTTAGCATCTTAGATAAGACTTCTTATTTTTCACGGGTTTTGAAAAGAGATGTGGAAAGATGACTTGTGTTGTTCTATAATTTTCGTAAGGTCGTTATTTTCTTTTTTTCGATGACATAAGCGAATTAGTTCGATCTTACCGAAAGGAATTGATTAGTTGATTACAACTAATCATACAAATCAATGTTTTTGAGCTTCCAAATTGATGATGTGCTTAAAATTTAATGTTAATATGTTGATGTGGAGATGTACATCCAATACATTATTGATCTAGTTGTTTATATAAGAATTTTTGCTAAAAACGTAATTTGAATCAATTCAATAATTTGATAAATGAGTTATACATGAGCACATCATACAACAATCATGTAAATATTTGTATGTAGACTATTGGTTTATAATGAAATGGACCGCAACATTTGTTTAGATAAATAAAAATGAAAAAAAAAGACTTAAATGAAAGTTGTCAATAGTGATTATGATGCATAAATGCTATGAAGCACGGGGTCGGCTAGGAAAGTAGAGAACCCGTCTTGGCCTAAAAACGTCTCAGGATCGTAATTAATTGGGTGGGGACAGGTGTTTGCTTATGGGGACGTTTTGGGGTCTGAACTCTACTAAATCAAGTGTCCCCAAAATTAAAGGGTTTCACTTTTGGTTTCGAGGGCGATCTCCAAGCGACAACAACGGTGGTTTGCTTTCAACGGCAACATCAAGCGTCCTTGTAGTTACTTTCAATGGTCACTGTCTCTAGTCGGCTTCTAGGTGCATAGTTTTGACAGGAAGGCGATAGGTTTCGACGGCGAGCATGAATGTATAAATTTGTGTCAGTTACTTGATTAGTTGTTCTGCTTTTTAGGGAGCCACAAGGGTGAGGATGAGAATCGATCCCAGGATCTCCTAAAACCGGGAGGGAAGCTTTTACCACTTGAGCTACCCCTCACTCTCTTATTTTATTATTTTATAATTTCTTTATACTTTGTTAGTTTGTTATTTATTTTTTCCTTAGAAAGCTCTTGAGTGTTATATTGTTCTAGATTTATTTGGAAAGGTTAGTTATTCTTATTAATTAATTCTTTAACGTTTTACTAGCAATTTCTTTGTATTTTAATTCTTTAAAGTTTTACTACTAATTGCTTTATTTTTTTTTTTAATTCTTTAAATTGAAGTGGCAAAGTATGTGATAATCATTTTTAATAATTTTGTTATTTTTTTGCCGATTCCATGTCGTATCCGTTTTTAGAAATTTTGATTTTGCCGTTTTTCGTCCCGTTTTCCTTTTTTGGTTTTTGACCTCGTATCCGACTCCGTGCAACCTAGCATAAATGTGCAACCTTTCAGTGTGTCAAACGCAAGCCTTCAATTTTTATTAAAAAAAATTATGAATATGACTCTTTGATTATGTGCTAACTCTTTTTTGCGTGATTGATTTTACAAATAAAAGAAAGCAAAAGTCATAACCCTAAAGTGTTTTTTCTAATCGATCGCAAGCTAAACTTTCATCTTTTTACTTGAAGACTAGAGTTATTCTCCACTATTTTCTAAAGTCGATTTAAAAACTTGTTATTCTATTTGGCCAAAGGATTTTTGGAAAGCCAATATAGTTAAAAAACTTTTCAAGAAGGGTTTTTTACAATTAAAAAAAAAAAAAAAACCAAAAATAAACAAAACCAAAAATAATTTTTTTTTTTTGCAAAGTACATTTTCTAGTTTTAGGGAGATGACATCAGCTTCAACTAATGTTCTAGAATCTTAAGAAAAATTAGTTCATTTTTCATGATATGTAGTTGACTTTGACTTTTAAATTGATTTTCATTTTTTTTTTTTTTTTAATTTTATTCACCATTGAGAAGATAAATTAGTAGAAAAGCGAAGAAAATCAATAATCTATTTTCGATAAGAAAAAGCGAGGTAAGATTATATTTGCATTTGACCCACTATTGAGATTGCAAAATAGATTGTTGCTAGGTTTGGTTGAAGAAAGCATCTGATTCTAAAATGAATTATTGTTCATTTATTATTCTTCAATGTAGTTTTGATGCTTAAAGTGCATATAAATTATTGCACCATAAAATTGACGAAAGAGGTAGCCTTTGCCTTTGAAAGTGAATCCAAGGATTCTTTGAATCTTTTATGTTGGGGATAAATGATATAGTGGTCCAATTTTGTTACTTGTATAATTTTATTATTATTTCTTTGGTTCAGCTTCTTAAGATCACACTTCACTATATATATATATATGAGAACTAATTAAGAGCACATGCATTTAAAAAACATCAAAGTGATTCGTTTTGGTGTTGGCCAATTATTATAAATCTCCAACCCCTACAAATTGATCATGTACACGTCTGATGACACTTGAAAGGAATTTGGACACTTGAAAGTTGGAACATATTTGATAAAATTCTATGGTGTTTTAAATATTGCATCATCGATATATACTCGTAAGGTTAAAGGTTAAAGGTTAAAGTAACATACATTATTGCTGTAGAATAAGTTTCGTATGTATTGACCTCTCAAACATTGCTTCACAAAAGGATATTGAGTTTTGGCCTCTCGTACATTATAGTTGTCATTCTAGAAAATATAGTCAATCTAGTCAATTGTTAAAAAAAAATTGAAATTTAATTATCTTCAATTTAGGTTAACACATAAACATTGTAGTTGTCCCTATTGAAGAGTCTTCTTCTTTTTGCTATGTCCCACACTATGTCCTCTGTTCACCATTATTTATTTATTTTGTATTGTGATTCTTCTTATTGGTTCATGTTTAACCAATTTAATTTTGGGACTAAGACTTTATTGTTGTTGTTGTTGTTTCCGCTTTAAAATCTTCTTGACTCCTTAACATATCATTACTTTGTTAGCTTACAGCCTCACAGAGTTCAAATCTTATAGTATCTCACTTTTTATGTCTCATGCGACTGTTTGTGATTGGTGGAAGTTATCAAATTGATATTTACTTTTGATTTTCAACTAATTAATACTCTATGATATTATTTTCAACCAATTAGAGAAATTGACACACGAGAGAGACACAAAATGTGGATAGAGAATTTGGACCCTTAAGAGACAAGATGAGCAATTCAATACGTGTTATTCTACTAATTACGTAGTTCAAAACGCTAATCTAGCTCTTTTTGCCATATATGGACGCAATGAGTATCCGATATTCCATTACAAACCATGGTCTAAGTTCTGTAATAATGATACTAGAATGTGCCATGCACATCTATAAAAAGTTTGGAAAATGGCTCACTCCAACCATTAGAAACACACACATAGACAAAAATATACAAAATAAATTCTAAAGAATATGAGCACAAAAGACAAATATTAATTAAACACGTTATATATATATATATATATATAGAAACATAATAAAGAGTAAGAGTATTTCCTCTTTTTTCTTTAAGCTAAGTTAAATATCTTCCATGCATGACTAGAAGTAACATTTTTTCATAGTCAAAGCTATCATAATACATAGTAGATGTTAATGACAGAAAGAAAAGCAGCTTCTTTTTTATAACACTTCTTCTCTTAGTACATTCCTTCTGCAAGAGCAAAAGACTTCTCTTAATAACAAGAAAGCATATGAAATTGATTAGTAGACACATATATGAATGGCAAGATTGGTTAGATTGCTAACCAAAATCCCTCGGCGTCTTGCACTTGAAACACTCCATCCTGCAGGCGTAATTGTGCACACCACATCCTGGTCTGCAAATTCCAATATTGACATATATATAAATGCACCAAATATAAGTCATGACTGCGATAAAATAGAATGAAATAACAAACAGCATTCACTGGTCTCTGCCTGAAACATAAGAATAACTCAATAACATTAACGTCGATAATGTGAACTTGGTAAGTTACCTAGTGCAAATCCAGTCACCAGTTTTCCAACCAGGAATGCTAGTCTCAGAACCATATCCTGCACTGGAGCATATGACATTGTTAGCTCCAGCAGTGCTATCTGGTTTTTGGGCTCCGCACCTGTAGCAGCCTGTTCTGCTCGCATAGTTGTGGGACCCACAGTTCACGGCTTGACAGTACCAGTCACCTGCCAGCACTTCATTCCTGTTGGTGTTGTTTGCATATGCTGAGGCATCAACTTGCCCACCATACTTGGACCACCCACATCGTTGACATGCTTCCCGCTTCTTGAAGTTAATGTGGTGGCATGCTCCACACATCCAGTCCCCTCCCCAGCTCATTTCCACCCTTAAAATAAAAGGAAAATTATTATTGTTAGAATTCAGAAAAATAACAGCAATACTACTAGCAGCCATAATATTATCAACTTTCAGATAATGAAAATGTCAGTGTCCTCTTTAAACAGTAACATCATTCTAATTACATAGTAGTTAATCATCATGTTTTTGGTCTTAACTATCGTATAACTAGCAAACCATGCTACCGAATCCAAAAAAATAACAGCATTACTACGCGTAATATTAAATGTGTCTTCAAATCCTAAATGGTTCTAATTAGAAGATTATGTTATCATACTGCGTCAAAGATTACCTAGGAAATAAGAAACGGAAATGATTTGGAAGAGGGAACTTTCAATGAAAGAGCTAGTAAGGTGAAGATGGATATGGAAATGAGTTTAATTAAGCAAACAATGAGGTCCTTTTATAACTAAAGATATTAGGCTTCCTGTGTAGGGACATAAGTGCTAACATCATCTTCATTGTTCCATATATCTATCATTTTCAAGCAGTTTCCTTAAACAGGATTCCGGGAACGTGGAAATTTACAAACAGAACCCTTATAAAAGGAGATCTTCAACTAACAGTATATCTGTAAATGTGTGATCACACATATTAGCAGTTGACAGACGACAGAAACTTGTGATATGCATTGCAAAGTTGACCTTTCTCATATAGTCTTCTAGAATATGATTCCAAAAGCTGAAATTACTAACACACCCATTTATTAATCCTACTGAAGTTTAACCGTTTTATTATTAATCAACCATAAGAATATTGTTAGCATTTAACATGAACTTGAGAAGCCATTAACTAAAATTGACCTTTCCCTTTTTGGATTCCCTCTTGCATTGTAAAGTATGTTCTTATTCTCTTCAATCATCCGATATCCACTTCTAGCAAAGGCGATATGAGAGGAAGATGTTATTTGATAGGGGACAGCTTTCACTTGAGCCTTAAAACTTTCAATCTTCTCATGTGGTATGAATCTGATGCACACAACATAATTGCAAAACGTGGGACGCCCTTTGAGAAGGTTTCATACAGTCCCAGTGCCAATAATTAGTTTTAAATGGCATTGAAATAAGTAAGAAAGAAATGTGTTATAGAAAGAAGCTTTTATTCTGTGGAATAAGTGCTTTACCTTCATGCACATTCTGAAACTGAGGTAAAAAAGGCAAAATCCAGAAGAAAAAACCTCAGGTCTCTAATAAGTTTAGGATTCCCTAAATGCAATAATTCAATGAGAACTCATATCATAAGTTGATGCTGTCTTACTGTCCTGAAAGTGTGAATCTGACATGGCTTTCCTGTCCATTCCGAGGGCTACACCTGTAAGAAGAAATATTTTTAAAAAATAATTAATAACAGAACAGACGCTCTATTTTGCCTTAATGATATCTTCGGATATGATTGATAAAATCCAAGGGCAACAACAACAACGTATAAAACTTAATTTGTCTCTTGGATGGTATTTTGATGAGGGGTCAAAAACTGCTTCAAGGAAATAGATGACCATTACAAAATAAAGAACCATATAGAGATATTCTTTGGAACAACACCTTCCGGCACTTAATACATGAAAAGGATAGAGTGAAAAGATCCTGGATTTCTAATAGAATTTATATAAAATTTTTCTGATATTTGCAGTCCAAGATATACGAAAGGGATATTATAGATGTGAAATGTAAAATACCAGAAATTATAACACCACTGTTGAAAGCTCCTATATCCTGCTAATGTATCGCTGAAACCGGTCTAGATGCATTCATGATGAATACAGCTGATTTATATGAAAAAGTCAGTTAGTATATCATCATGTTAAGCAATAGATAAAAGCTATTGCAGGAGGACTAAAAGTTAGCATGGTGTCCTACAGTAAAACCGGATGAAGCAGTAAGTAATCATATGCAATGAAAAAGACCAATATCAAATACTAAGTACTAACAGATTAAGGAGTCAGAACACATTGAAATAATAATCAAGTAATATAACCTATACAATGAATGAAAGGTAGTAGAGAATATACTGGAGGTCAGAACGTAGAAAATGGCTAGAAAGGAAGCATGGAGGCCATGCCACCCCCTCGTGGGAGATGACAGACCGCATGCTGACATGGAAAACATCGTCAATTTGCCACTTAACTTGCATGATTTTTGATAAGAAAGAATCCTCATCATAAAAAATTTAACAAAACACGCTGAATATTCTCTTACATGAACAGAGAAAAAATAAAGGTTAAACCTTAGACAGATGAGCCCTTTCTTCCATTCTTTTTATTCTCCACCAGTGGACATAGCAAATATGGTTCCACAATAATACTGAATAGAATCCCCATCCTGACAGCAATCATACAACCCAAATCGCTGTTGCCTTTTCTTTTCTATCCTCTACGCGTTCAGCTAGCAAGAAAAACGGATTAATCCCATAATTATGATGCCCCCTAGTCCGATACTTCTCCACAGCTAACCTATTACTGCACCTGGATGCTATTACAGGAAAGGGAAATTAGAAAAAGAAAATCAAGGTGTCGAAACTGCAAAGAGAAGAATCCCTAATCTTTTTTTCTTTTTATCCTTTAATTTACAAGCATGAGAAGAAGACAATTAGGCTTGTCAATTAGATTTTGGGAGTGGCTTTGCTATTAAATTGCACAGTTGGTTCATGTTGACAACTACATAGTGAATACCCTTTTGAGTTCTTCACCCAATGGGGCAGAAATAAGAGGAATAATTCTCCTTTAAACAACCTTCCAAAAAAGAAAAAGAAAGAAAAGCATATCTTCATACAAATATTAACACGGTCCTCAACATCAATTTGTTATCTCAATTTGATAGGCGAAAAGCATTTTAGCTTCATGTTTAATTTGTCACCGTGACTATACCATCCAACAAGTAATCGTAGTGAGTTACTACATGTGTCCATAAACAGTTATCACATCATCAAAACCCATCACAACTAAGGATGTGACAAGATGTATAAAACAAATTTTTTTTGGTGATAGCTAGATCAATCTCTTACTCCTCTTAAACACTTATTACGCTTTTTAAGCATGCCCATAATTAGTTTAGGTAAAGTAAAACGTTTCCTGAACATCCTACACCAGTAAGCTTTGTTAGTTCGACTCTTCATTTTACTGAAAATTATCATGTGGATACTTACCATGGACACTTCATTTTGGACAAATACAATCCAAACTTTTCCAAAAAACATATCCAGGTCCAAAACCGGGAAATTACCTTTGTTTGACACTCCTAAACAAATTCAAGTGACAGAGGAAAAGCGACATTTTTTACAAACAAAGTTTTAATCAAATTTCTCTTATGCTTGGAAGCATTAGAAAAGCTATCTTTCATACAAATTTCTTTAGCCCTCCCCACCCTAAACTACCCTTTTCAGTATCGGATACTGTGAAATTATTAATGAAATAATAAAGAGAAAAAAGAAGAAGAAAAAACTACAGATTATCGATCTCTCCCACAGTTTAGGATGTGTGCATGAACTTGCTGATTTCATAGTAATAATAAAAATGATATAATCCCTTTATCTGAAAATAGAGCACAACTGAAAAACCTTGAAATAGATCCTTAAATTGTGTTTTCCCATACCAGGGAATCTCATTTTTAAGGAAACGACTCAAGTGAATTAGGAGAACCCTTTGTAAAGGCAAATGCCCCCATTAACATGATGTGCACATTATACTCAGGTCCCACCAGAAAGGAAGTAGCTCAACTAGTATAAATAGGGTCTCCACTTAACAAATCAATCATCCATCAACTACTAAAACCACTTCTCTAACTAGAAACACTCGAAGCCACTGCCTTTCGGCATTTTTCTCAGGTTAGTTTCCGTAATGTAGAACTAATGCTCTAAATGAATGAATTATTTGGTTAGTCAGCTTAACTGATAAAGTTTCAAACTGAACTCTTAGTTTGAAGTCTTTGAAAGAAAAGGAATACATAATTGATTATTTCTAATTTACCATAACTAGTGCAAACATAAAAAAAATTTCTGTGAATTGTACAATGCCTTATTTTCTGTTCTTTTGTTTACCAAGTTTTACTGGTTTTGACTGCAGACAAAGGCAAGTAGGCAAAAATGAGTTCTCCAGGAGATTGGTTGTGTGGTGCATGCCAACATGTGAACTTTAAGAAGCGGGAAGCATGCCAGAAGTGTAGCTTTCCCAAGTATGGCAGCCAGGCTGATATCCCATATTACGTTTCTAACACAAAAGGTAGCAGGACAGAGGTGTTGGCCGGAGACTGGTACTGCCAGAGCATGAATTGTGGAGCCCACAATTATGCTAGCCGCACCAGCTGTTTCCGTTGTGGTAACTACAGATGCGAGTATAGAACTGTTGGTTATGGAAGTGGTGACATGATGATGGGAGGTGGAGGATATAGCTCAGAACAACAGCAACAACAACTTCTTCCAGGGTGGAAAGCTGGTGACTGGGTTTGCATGAGGTAATTACATTTTATTTCACAGAAACTAGATTGGAAAACAGCAGTTCAGTACCTCCATTACCAAAGGACTTTAAACTCGTTTCTAAGGCTGCATAAATGGTTGGTTAACTAGATTAACACCTTTTTTACTGCAGACCTGGATGCGGTTTACACAACTACGCATGCAGAAATGAATGCTACAAGTGCAGATTACCAAGAGATTTTGGTAACTATCTCTTATTTCATCTAACAAAAAGTTAAACTATTATTTTGTAATAGTCTATTTATACTAGTACTAAGCTTATGATATGTTCTTTTATGTTGCAGGCGGAGGAATGTAAGAGAGAAGATATGTTACAGAGAGGTTTCCATGGTCTGTTTTGGTTTTTGTTGTAACTTCAAGAATTAAGCACCTAATGTTGGGGAATACTAGAAAAATATATTTCCCTACTACTTTAAGTGTATTTTTAGTCATTTTAAGGTGCTTGTGGAAGGGACAAGTGAAGCCCCCCCCCCCCCCCCCCCCCCTAAAAGCTATTTTTTTTTCAGAATGCAAGGAAAACTCCATGTTTAACAAGTATTGTTTCTTTCTAATTTTTAATTTCTAATATTGTTATTAGTAGGCTCTTTTTCTCTAAATGTTTAAGCAATGCCTAACAACCCTCAATGACTAATTACATCATCGAATACTCCAGTCTAATTCACTCCAGGGTTATC
>PYUH01000160.1:3885652-3897996 GCA_016808085.1 Suaeda aralocaspica
AACCCCCCCCCCCCCCCCCCTAAAAGCTAGTTTTTTTTCAGAATGCAAGGAAAACTCCATGTTTAACAAGTATTGTTTTCTTTCTAATTTTTAATTTCTAATATTGTTATTAGTAGGCTCTTTTTCTCTAAATGTTTAAGCAATGCCTAACAACCCTCAATGACTAATTACAATCATCGAATTACTCCAGTCTAATTCACTCCAGGGGTATCAATTATCACACTCCGAATTTCTCACCCTTTCAAAGGAGCACTAATTTCTGAGTTCGTTTTGGGCATAAAATCTTAGCAGCATGCAGATAAGAACCTGATGCTTTGCTTTCGAGCATGGGTTCAAAATAAAGGTCTAATCCTTTCCCTGTCAAACTTTTGACTCCCCTAGAATAAATTTGATAAATTTAGCATATTTGCTATTTGTAGCAAATACAGAAAATAATGATACATCTCAAATTAATAGTAAATAATACTAACTGTTAAGATCAGTGAGTTTGGTGTATTATCTTACCAGTAATCCATGAACTAAACAGCAACAGGTTAAGAAGCCGCAAAAAGTATCAGGTCATGGATTGATACCTGGCACAAATAATTCCATGAGTTAACTTTTCAATGATTCTGTGGGTTTTTCTCAGAAGTACAATTTTCACTTTGATCGGATAAATGTGGTCAATGTGCCAACAATATAATGTAACTAAACACTTGATAAACTTCACAAAGAAGTGACTAAATTACTAAACACTTCACAAGCAGAAAAGTCCCTGGTAAGATGATTCAGTGTCCACACTAATAGCAAGTTGCAATGGATTACTTGGCCACTGAATTATTTTTTTTTACTTATTACAGTATGTATGCTTACTGAGCATTGTAAACCACAAAAACTAAATTCAACAAACAACATGATCATTTCTCAGATTGAACTCACAATAATGTGGATTAAAAGATGTTTCAAAGTCATTAATCTTGTTATTATAACATAGCATGCATCAGGTGCTTTCATTGGTTCATGCTAAAGATGTTGCATTAACATACAGGAGTAAATAGCATACATATTACTGATTACTGATATGTGAAAGTTGGTAACAGGATCTTCTTTTTCTGAATCTCGCTAGCTATCTTTGTTAATACAGAATTTTACTCCTAAAATATCTGACGTTAAGAAAATAACTGCAATAAAGAAGCTTGCAAAAGTCAAGGTGTAGGGCTATAATATTGACGTTCACAAATACAAGTCTTCTAACAGAATCTATATCAGAAAATAGGATTAATACCAGTGATCCTTGGCAGAACCAGTGCATTTACAAACATCAGTCTTCCTATATTAGTTTAGATGATTTGCATGTAGTTAAAAGAAAATTCATGTAGCAACTATTTTAATTTTAAGCAATGAGCATTGAGCATGACTCCAAAATATGGCTCTTTTTTTTCTTTCTCGGTTGTCACTTGTTCGCCTTTCAGATCTCTTTGTCATCTTAGCGTCAATGACACAAGAGAGGCTTGAACCCTATTCTAACATTTTTCCACACCTTATTAGGCAATCCTTTGGTTTCCAGTACAAAGAAGTAAACCAATACTCGTGAAATGACTTAAACGCCTGCAAATAGAAGGAAGGTACCTGGAGAGCCAAGAACTTCAGTTCAGATCAAAAAGGACTGCAGACCAATTAGCCACTGCAATGATTCCATCCTCCATTTCCTCAGTATCACAATGGGTAAATTTCCGACTTTAAGATTCATCGTGCAGTTCCCATACCGGCTGCATAAGAAACAATATGTGTTCCTAAGCATAGAATTGCCAAAATATCTCCATCTTGCTTGGATAACCTCCATGGAAAACTCTCAATGCTCCCCTTTGCATATATTTCTTACGTCGTTAGAAGCAGCTACACAAGCTCCAGGATAATGCTGTAAAGGAAAACCAGAAATTAAGTTTCTAATTACACAAACATTCTAATTCTTTCTCTAGGAAAGACAAAGGAACTAGCTACAAACTATTGTCAAGAAACATAATTGAAGTTTTCCTGAAAACTATCTGACAGTCTCCGACTTTTAGGGCACTCTGCCAACAACAAAATCCATAGGGGACAATGGTATTGAATCATTGACTTTCATACCAAAAACTATAAACCAATGTCATAACAAGTATTCTAATGCAAAAACAACTTAGGCTTATGCCACTAAGTGGGCCCACTTTAATGGGTTTAGAGTAAGGGCATCATGTTACAAGTTGCATACCAATAAAAGTAAAATTTTATGCTCAAACCAATTGGTGATAAGGAAATATGTCATGAGCTCAAAACAAAATTTGTGGAGTATCAATTTCACCTGATTCTGTTTATTGGCACATGCAAAATCTCTGGCAACTTTCAAGCAAGTCATACAGCTCCAAGGCCCTGAATATAAAGCAGCTTCATAAGCATTCCAAGCAGAGTTGACTCTGATATGAGTGGATTCATTATATAGCTAATCTTCAAAGCAGTAGCAGAAGAGTGGAGTAATACACCAGCTAAGACAACAAGGAAGGTAACAGTCCCAAGCATAGTGATGACCATGAACGTTCTCTAGCCAGCCATATCAACAAAAGCCATGGTAACAAATTATCCAATTTTAGTAAGACCAGAAGTGATGAGAGAAAGAGCCAAGGCATGCCTTTTGGTGTGGATCCTGCAAACTAAACAATCCTAGGGCTTTAGTACGTGACACTGTTAACTTCCACTAATTGATGAGCTATTTGAACTGTGATCTCGGATTCTACGTCCCCTCTGAAAACCTTAAAATCCCAGGCTCATTTTAGTTTCTTGAGCAGATTCTTATCAAAATCTTCCATAGCCAACTCAGTCTTACTACTTAAAGTGCTCTGGTTTCCACTTGTTCATCAAGGTAGATTCTTGCCGATATAGCCTCAGCCTCAACAACCTTGTTCTGATCAAAGGAATAATAAGTCAATGTATCAGAATTTCGCTGTCTACCTTGCATTATATAATACTTGGGTATCTTTAGTCTAATTTTTTCATAAAGCCATCTAGGTCAGTTAGGAAGAGATAATATCAGAATGAACTGCAACAATGCATGCACTGCTGCTGCCTCAAGCATGAACCTTCATGTTCCAATTTCCATTAACCTAGAAATCATAATTTTCACATTATCAATATGGACATTTCCCAATATTGTATAGAGAGACTTGCAAATATATTAACAGACACCTGAAATAATATACTAAATTAGTTGTGTTCAGAACATTTATGCCATCATTTTCTCAGTTACGGGCAGATGCATGTGTATGGCTTCTCATAAGCTGGCTTACAGGATACAACAATTTGGACCTTAGAGGTTCATACCCTAGCAAAACCCAGATTATAAGGTAAGACAAGAATTGGCCTCTGGATATCAACAGGCCATTAAGGGATCCTCTAATCCTAGCAAGAGAAAGTTCTGATAAGTATAGAGGAGAGGTCGTGGATGCTATTTCTACACCTAAACCAACAAATATTCTTCCCATTTATGATAACCCAAGGGGCAGGGGCAGGGACAGGGATAAGGGCAAGAGCCACAGCATCAACTACAGACAAATAGTCAGCAATTAAGATTGTCAGTTTTCATCCATAATTATCGTTCATCCATCATTGCCAATTATGGCTCTCATTACAATCGTTGCCAAAATGATATAATGGTAAAGTATCAATCAATCATTTGAAACCTTAGTCCCATAATTGGGGTCAGGCTACATGAATCAAAATGTAAGTAAAGTACTACAGAAAAAAATATGAGGAACACAAGTGTAGATTATGTATAGCAATTATACAAGCTATCTTTGAAAAAATATCCCACTAAATCAAATCGAGCTCCCCAAGAATAGATAAGTTCAAGTGTTCAACCCTATAATTCATGCCACATAAGTAGCACCAATCGTCAAGAAAGTCATCAGATTCTCTTCAAAACATCTTGACAATTCTGAAAAAAATATGTGATCTTCATAAGGGAAAGTATACTTTTTAGCTAAGGCATTTGACTTTGCTGTTCTGCAGTTTTTGTTCAAGCAAGAATTTCAGCATGATGTCCTATATTAAAAATAAATAAAGAAAGAAAAAGACTTTCAGCATGATGACTGCAACCACATCAACTCAAAAATCTAAAAACTTAAATAAGTATGATGCACGTTATCTGTATCTCATAAAGCCGCCATCTTAGAAACATAATCAAGTCATGGAAGCGGTTTTAGAAGGTGTAGAGAGTTTGAAAAGAATAGGGTTATACTCATCCTAGAACTTTACATTTTACCAAAGAATAGGCGCATAAAATCATTTTTCCTGATTAGTACTTAGACTCATAAGTTACCGACATCATATCCAAATAGAAGGCCTCCAATGCCACATAAAAGGCCACTCATCATGTAGGGGTTCCTGAAACTTGTCTCGATGCATTTGGTGTACTGGGTCTCATCTACCATTACAGAAAATCTTCCTACCACTGTTATACACAGTTAAAAAAAGTGAGTGGGGAACTTTTCTACTTTAGCAGAACCAGGGATTTAAGAGGAACTATCATATACATTCTGATATAAGGCAATGCATTAACATGTGAGTAATCTGCAAACAAATTTAAGATCACTGCAGTTTAGTAAAAAATAAGACGAGGAAATCAATAACATGTGAACATCCAAAATCATAGAATATGGTTTTCGTAAAATTGGCACCAATAGACAGTGAAGATACTAATGAAAGACAACTACAGTAGGCACTGATTTAGTTGAAGGTTTTTACAAAATAATGTTTGAGAACCATTTACATTTTCGCTAGGTCCTCCTCACACAGACACACTACCAAAAGAAAAGAACGAAATTCAAAAACTACAACGAATTAAAAAGGTTATGCATAAAAATGTATGATGCAGCATAGTAAACACCTTTATCAAATTACAAGTAGATAAGGGTATTGCACATATGGTCACTAACACAAAAACACCTAACTCAAGTTTGAAAGGTGTGAAAAAGGTCCCCCCAACCCCACCCCCCATAAAAGCATTCAGTTGGAAGTGCTAACACTGGTAAGTCAACCACCATTTAACCATAAGCTTTGAATAGATGCCATGTCTTAGGTCTTTTTCCAAGTTTTCTGCCAAGTTTTAGAGTATAACTTTAGATGCAAATAGTACCTCAATATCATACTACTTACAACGATTTGACATTTTTCCTCTCTACTTTATGTCAAATCGTTGCAATTAATATGATACGGAGGTAGTATAAAAAAAGAGATATGATTTGACTACATCATGTGATCTTGAGATGACAACCATTAGTTCATGTGTTGAATGATTGCAAGAGGTGTCTAAACAAATAGTAGTGTAATAACTCCCAAACAAAAAAAGAAAGAGTAACATAACTGCTCAAGCCTCTTGCTTAAAAAGGTGACATTTTTATGGCACACATGTGTTAATTGTACTCCACTTGGGTGTTTTCTCAAACAAAAGGATTTTTCCTTAAATTTGAAGAAGTATCTCAAAGTCTCTATCTCTCAACATTTCAGTCAATTGTGGGCTCTTTGGTTTCAGCCCAGCATGTGTGTATCAATTAAACATGTCCAACTCCAAAAAAATAAGAAAAGTATTGATGTTTATCACAAAATACAGATAATACAAGTATTATCATTATATTTATAAAACCACAACTAATATGAGTATTTTGGTCTATTTTTATTCATATGAATGCACAAAAAAAATAAAAATAATGTTTTCAATCCTATTGTTCTATTAACATACCTAGAACTACTCTATTCTTGCTTCATGGGATTTTAGGAGGAAAGGGGTCATAAGAAACCTAATTGACACACAAAGCTTGCCTTAGGGTGTGTCCTCTTGACTTGAAGTTATAGGAACTAAATTATTGGAAATTGGAATAGATTGGAATAAATTAAACCTATAGTTAGGTCTTATAGTGAGGCTTTAAAGTGGATTTGACCTTATTGGTAAAAAAATCCTTGAAGAAAACAAGTGGCTTTAAAGCTCACTTGTTTTGATTCATGAGGCTGGTAACATGATCAGCACTATGGTTTCTAAAACACCACTAAGCATCACTACTCAAACAAGCTGCAATGTAAGATTGATGTAGCAAAAAAATTAATTTTAGGGAAATTAAGCTAACTTTGTTAATACAAAATCCCACTGACATATAGATTATTAATGGTCAAAGTTGGTTCTTAGATGGAGTGCATTGTCGCATTGAAATGGAGCAACCAAAAAACACAATGCGAGTACGATTGTTTAGCTCCTTTGGTATGTTACCAAATAACTTGAAGATTAAATCCCTAACCCCTATTTTCTTAAACGGGAACAAGAAACATCTATCACTGTACAATCTTAACACAATAGAGATGGACATAAATACGTAGCGTAATCCAGCTTAGTAAATTTTAATATTGAACTAGTATGTTTTATTTTTCTATACCTAATGGATCACATATACATGGAAACTTGTTCCCCCGAAATATTGCTAAGCTTTTATTTATTAAATTTTAATTGGTCGGATTATACATTATTAAAAATAAGTTATTCTACATAACCTATGTGTTACTATGAATTCTAAGTTGTACAATTTGAGAAATTCTACGGTGCACCCTTGAAGTAACAAAATTGTCTACACGATATCCTTTTTTTAACCCAATTTTAAACGGTTTCATGATTTCCTCAGAGTTTTGGGTTTTAAATACGAATTCCAAAGCATTTGTCAACCAAACAAACATATAATTCATACAAAAATCAACTTCCTCTAATCTTAATTGTTGCTCAAACAATCAATCAAAGGGGTTATCACATCAACAAAAAGATTACAAAAATCAAAGAATAAAACATTCAATGGATTAGAAGCATTGAGTAAAAAGAAAAGAATTCTCCAAATGAAATCATTGTTTTGATTGTACTTTGCATTCCAAAGGGACCAATCAAATGGCATAAAGCTAAAGAATGTGAAACAAATGGGTTTCTCTTAGGCATTTCATCAAACAATTGATAGGCAAAACCACTAAATTTGTTGTCACACTAAAAATTATGACACCACATGTAAATGTATATATTCCCCACAAATCACAAACTAGAATAAATGCAATAGTAATAATAATAATGATGTTTGATTACAAAATTAGCAAATTAATATTGGATTAACTTACCTTAGTTAAAGTGATGAAGTGAATTTTTTGAGTAATTAAAAAGGTAAGAGGTGCATATTGTTTATAACTTTATGCTCCCATAACTACAGTTGTTGGCTTTTCGTTTATAGGTAAGAACAGAGAAGTGTTGACAAAGTTTTTACTGCAAGAGATTAGCATGGGGTATGTTGGAATTTTGATGGATGTGGTAAAAAAAATTATTTTGGGGAAGAAAAAAAATTTCATTTGTACTGAGTTTAAATATCTAAAATTTCGATATAAGTACATAGAGACTAATTTACAAGTGATATTGAGTTACATTGCAGATTCGATTAAAATTATATTAATAACAAATTCATCTGAAACAATATATAATCTATGAGTATGTTGTGGTTCAGCATACCATCAGATGTATAGTCATTTTAATGAAATTGAAACATGTTATCAATTAACATTTGGTAAAAATTGTGTGATAATGTCATAGATAGATTCACGGAGACGTTTCTCACTTGACGAGTTGATGTATCTCAAGTTATATTGATAAATACTAATATGTATTGAACATGCATACAACGAATAAATTTATATTGACCTAAAGCAAGTATTTTCCAATTGCATACGTTACGGCTTTCTTATTATGGATTTTGTTATTTGGGGTACTTACTTCATCTACTTCACTGGTGATGTATTATTAAAAATTTTGATTCTACTCTTCCAAACTAGCACATGAATTCATACTTCTTACAATTGACCAAAGTCAATCTGAGTCATTGTTTGAAACAAAAAGGTTTTCCGAAGTCAAATTAAGATACATAACCATACACAATCTTTGGAAGCATCTCTTGTTCCCTGATGAATATAAATGTTTGTATAAACGATAATACACGATATAGTGTATAAGTTTTTTGACATCATATTTTGCACCAAGCTTATGGTTCTCTTGTTATTTGCACTTATTTAAAGCCATTTATTGTGGGTGATTGCTCATTCTATACTAGAAATAATTGCGGGAAATCCATAACATGGATTCCTGTTTCTCAATGATATCCCACTGTTAACTATAACCGACTATCTGATCCACAATTCATGGTGTTAATTGCTAGGATGTAATGTACCTACATTATCGATGAAGATCCTTGAACCCAACACATGCGTCATATAAAACCAAGTCCATGTTTTTAATTGATCGTATAGACCAACAAAACACCATGGTCGATAGTCTATCTTGTCAACCCTAACTTTGAAACCACAACACACGTTCAATAAGCGAGCCTCTCACATCATACCCGACCCAAGCAATCCCTATTGCACCCAAGGGCCTCACCATAGACCATAGTTTCAAACTTCCAATCCTTTGTAAAAGCCCCTACAATCAATGGATTCATGGATCATGCAACACTTGGCAAAATTCTGCATCCAATGAAAAACATGTTAGTTGGCTAGTTGGGCTAGGCTGGTGAAGCCCATTCCAAAAGAAAGGTAATATTAACTATTATTAACAAAGTAATTAAACTAAAACCATAATTAACCATGGTTAATTAAACATTAAACCAAATTAAGATAATGAGCCGTTAGGGTTTAAGGGCTTTAGGGTTTTTCCCATTTGTAACTTTCCGACTTTCTCTCTTTCATTCATTCAATTCCAAATTATCATTTTCCCTTTATTTTATTTTTCTTCTCCTCTTTGTCAAATTCCAGAGGAAGGCGGCTAGGGTTTACTCCAATTTGAGGTTCTCATATATTTCTTCCATTATTCTACCCACTACTTTCCATGTTCTTGTAATTTTCAATAGTATATATTAAAAAAAATCAGTCTTTTTTTTTTTTTTTTTGCTATATACAATTCAATTAGTTTTGATTACTCTAATTCTTTCACCTATCTCAAAATTCTTTGATTTTTGTGTGTGTTTTTATTTTTTTTATCAAATTAACCGATTTTAGTTTGTGGATATTAAAAAAGATTCAATCTTTGATCAATTTAATCACAAAAAAATCGATTTTATTTTGTGGGTATTTAAAAAAAATTCAATCTTTGATCAATTTAATCACTAATAAATTGATTTTAGTTTGTGGGTATTAAAAAAGATTGAATCTTTAATCAATTAGGGACTTGAATTGATCTGGGGTTTTGTTAGATTAATCAAAAGAATGAGTTTTTCAGATTCATTCTCATCTTTTACCCAATTCCCAAATGGGGTTGATTCAATGGGGAATTACTGGAATCAATACACATTTCCCAATGACCAACAAAATGAAGTGAATTCATCATCAGAATTTGTGATTAATATTAACCATAATAATAATCATGATAATGATCATCCACCATTAAAGAGGTCCAAAAGTTCATTAGATAACAACATATCCACAAATCTTGGGAATAGAACCCAAGTGAATCAACCCACAGGAAAAATCTTCTTTAAAACAAGGTTATGTGCAAAGTTTAGAATGGGGCAATGTAGAAATGGAGAAAATTGTAATTTTGCTCATGGTGAAGAGGATTTAAGGAAACCTCCACCAAATTGGCAAGAGCTTGTAGGAGGAAGAAGTGATGATAGAGGGAGTAATAATAATGGTGGTAGTAATAATGGAGGTGAAAATTGGGAAGATGATGATAGAATTATTCATAAGATGAAGCTTTGTAAGAAGTTTTATAATGGGGAGGAGTGTCCTTATGGGGAGAGGTGTAATTTTTTGCATAAGGAGCCTGCTAAGTTTCGGGAGGGTGGTGGTGGTGGTGGTGGTGGAGGTGGGGGTTTGGGGTTGGCCGCGGCGCGGTTTAGGGATAATTCTAGGGAGAGTTCTGCAATTAGTATTGGTACTACTGGGCCTCCTTTGCAGCAGCAGCAGCAGCAAAGTAGGGGTACTGATCAGTTTGATGTTCATAAAATTGCTGCTGCGGCGAGTAGTGGTGTGGTGGTTGTTGGTGGTAATGGTGGTGTGGATGTGTTGAGAGGGAATTCGAGGCCAGTGTATTGGAAGACTAAGCTTTGTACTAAGTTTGAGACTACAGGGCTTTGTCCTTTTGGGGATAATTGCCATTTTGCTCATGGGCAAGCAGGTATATATGTTATGTTATGTTATGCTTTGATTTGTTGATTAAGTTGGCCCTTTTGTGTGTTGATTTTACAAGTATGTCAGATTGCCGTTTTTTTGTATATATATATGTTGGATGTTTGTATGATTGCATTTATGTTTGTTGGTGAATTGATTAGCTGTTGTGATGAAAAGATATGTATGATGACTTATTGAATGTGTGTTGGTTCTTGCACAAATAAGGTCTATAGTTTCTTTTGGTATGACTTATTGAATGTGTGTTGGTTCTTGCACATATGAGGTCTATAGTTTCTTTTGGTATTCTTTCATGGAGTTCATATGCTTATTGTAAAAATAAGCATAGGTTAGTTTTCTTTCTTAGGCATTAGTCTTATTGAATTGGCTGACTGTTAGGGTAGGATACTTGATACGTACTAGATTTGTTCAATTAGTTTGCTCGGTGTAGGGATTCTTGTAAGCTATGGTAGTTGGACATGGGTAGGAGTGTCGGACACGTAAAGCGAAAAATCTTAGACATGAGAACCCTATCCTAAAATATATTCAACATGGGTGCATGGATACGTAATAAGGAGTAAATAATCGACTTGTTTGATTTTAAAGGCTCTTGCATGCTATTCCTTGCATAGTAAATTATGGCAAATGCTTTTTAGGGTGATTTCGTTGCTTATTATTGTTGAAATAATCATCTAAAGCAGATTTTTAAGCACATCTTGCGTAGAATTGTTCTGTTTACAAATTCTTGCTTGATGTATCTTCACAAGTTTTTCTAGATAACTCAAGTGTCAAGATGACACTTGGTGATAGTTGAAGTGCCGAATAAGGATCCCATACCCTTGTTAGAGGGAGCTTATTATGTCTCACATCTTGCGTAGAATTGTTCTGTTTACAAATTCTTGCTTGATCTCACATGTTTATGCCAAATAAGCATCTTTTTAGCTTACCTCAGAGACTTACCTATGGCTATGATCTCTTGTTTGTTTGTCCTTGTATCAAATCCTGAAATAACCATCTTGGAGCTGTGCATGGAGATTGTGTTAGCCATTTTGTGTCCATGTCTATTGGAATGGTTTGTTGGTAAGAGCCAACTATGTCGAAATAGGGCGAATCCTGTCATCGCCATGGTCATGTTTTTACAAATAAAGCAAGTGATTGTTACCTTTTTAGCAAGTGCTGCTGTTAGTTTGTTACTATCTGGTATCCTCTGAGTTAGTATCATAATCAATGATTGGTGTGATATGCTTATCTATGTTGCATTCCAAAGATTAACAGTAGATCTGCAATACTGATTTTTCGCTGTTTCTTTGTTACTGGAAGTATAGGAGTGGATTCTCTACCGTAATGAACAATTAGTTATGTAAAGACTTGGATTGTTATACTATGGACATTCAATGATTAGTTGATATGCTTATCTGTGATTGCTTTCTTAATATAATCGGTAATGCAGATTTTTTTTTTATGTTTTTTTTTTAATTTTTTTTTTTTTGTGAATCACATTTGTAAAGTACATGACTACACCTGTTTTGGTTATTGGAAGTAAGAGTTGATTCTCTTCCATTATTAGACATGTAGTTAGTTAGTTACGCCTCAATGATCCCCGCATAGAGAGAACCATCTAGTTATGGAAGAGAATCCAATATGCTTTTAAGGTATCTAAAGCATGTATCCAATGACCATTTTTCTTGACTCCTCACCAGATTTAATTCTTTTTTTCACAGAGTTGTTACTACCTGGTGGTCGCCCTGCTGAGACTGAACCAGCAACTACGAGCTCTGCACCTATTAAACCTGCTTCCACTCCTGCCAATGATCCGATTCCTGTTAAAATTGATATCGGGGTTCCCGCAAACCATGAAGGTCAGGGGAAAAAGTGCCTCTTGAAATGGAAGGGAACCAAGAAAATTAATCGCATATATGGAGATTGGATTGATGATATGCCCCTCATCCTGCCTAATGAAGTCGAGACCTAAACTTTATTTGGATCTATTTTTGGTAGAAGCTACAACCTGAGTGTTCACACTTTATTTGGATCAATTTTTGGTAGAAGCTACAACCTGAGTGTTCATAGTAATCCATCATTGATATTTCCGCTAAAAATTTTGGTTGTGTTTGGCTGAAGCTCTATTTTAAGAGGGTTAGTGTTTTTTTTTTTTTTTTTTTTTTTTT
>PYUH01000160.1:3899174-3946355 GCA_016808085.1 Suaeda aralocaspica
TCTTTTTTTTTAAAGGGTTTTTTTTTTTTTTTTTTTTTTTTTTTTTTTCCTTTTGCCATAGATTTTATTTTCGATTTTACTATTTCTTTTGCAAAAGTCAAGGCAGATGCAACTATTTTGTTGTAGAAGTATTTGGTTTGTACCTATATACATTGTTGCCAGAAGCTAAATACAGGCAACAACTTAGTTCAGAATTCAGAAGTATACTCAGCTCATTATAGAGAAAATATAATAAATGACTGTTTATCTTGTTAAATACTTAAATCTTATCTTTTGATATTGTTTCGTTTTCTTTGTTCCTAGAGTATTTGACTATTAGTTAAGCATTGAAGTATGCTATTAGATACAAATTACATTCAATCAACATGTTGTGTTCAGGTAACCACAAGTCCCACAAGCTCCCTGGGGGCTCATTGCCTAGTTTCGGGCTCGAAAACTAGTATTGTTTTCTTTACGGGTTTTGGGGAATGAGTTAACTTGATCTTTCTCTCCTCAGTTCTTACAATCATATCAATTTCTAGTAGTTGTCCTAGGGGGCCTTGTTTAACCTAAGAGTATCGCTTTAAAGTTTCCGGCAATTATTTTTTCAAGACTCTGAAATTCCTGAAAATTGTGAATTATAGATTTTGTTTTCGAAGTGTTGTTTTGGTCCTCGTCTCTTTTCCGTCCAATCTTACACCCAACTTTAGATTAAAAAAACTTGCTTTTGTTTTCTTGACGAAGGATTTCGAGGCATATGTCAAACTTATCTTTCTCCTCTTGGGACCATCATACTATTGAATCAACCCCTATTAACCATCTCGGGGGCCTTCTTTGACCCAAGAACAACCATGTGAAGTTTTCGACATTTTTTATTCGGGACCCCAAAATTTTTGAAAAATGTGAATTATAGCATTCGTTTTCAGCTCCCGAATGACCTTTTTTGCCCTATCCCTTTTTAGTCCGACCTCTTTACCAAATACTTGGGATAACCCCAAAAGACTCCACTCCCGGTTTTAGTTGTTAAAAAATTTGTTTTTGGTACACTTGGTTTCGGGGCATAGGTGAAACCGACTTTTCTTATCCTCCTGGAAATGTCTCTAAATTTTATCGAATCAACCTCTAGTAAATGTTACCCCGGCAACAAAACCTCAGGTACTTAGATAACCTCCCGAGGAATCAACCTCTAGTAAATTATTTCCTTATGTACCTAATATCAAGTACCTCCCGAGTAACCACCCAAGCTACCTTAAGTATCTTCCAAGTACCCTCGGGAGGTTACCCTAACTCCCTAAGTACTTGTAACCTCTCGAGGGTAACCTTCCGAGGAATCAACCTCTAGTAATTGGTAACCTAAGTAATGGAGGGTGAAACGGCATAGGTTACCCTAAGTAACAATGCAAAGTTTTTGGCATTGATGGCCTTTTCGGCCTGACTCTTTTTGTTTAATCTTAATTCCAAGTGATTCAGGTAACTACAAGAGGCTCCATGCCCAATTTCACCTTCTAAAAACTTGTTTTGTTTCCTTTATGGAGGATTTCGCAACAAGGGTTAAATCGATCTTTCACCCCCTCTTGGGACAGTCTTACGATCAAATCAACCCCTAACAAGTGATAACTGCCTAGTTTAACCCAAGGGTAACCCCATAAAGTTTTTGATTTGACATTTATTTTTCAGGACCTTGAAAAGCTCAAAAACTGTGAACTAGCTTCATTTTCGACTCCCAAAGAGTCGTTTTTGTATTCGACTTTTATTTTTCACTTAATCTTTCTACCAAATCCTTTTGGTAACCCCTCCACCCAGGAGGCTCCATGCCCAATTTCAACAAGACTTGTTTTGTAAACCATTTTATTTTGTAGGGTTTATGGTGAATTATTAACATCTAAAATTTACGATTTGTTTGGTTCACTTTTAGTAAGGAAGGGAAGAGAAAGTAAGTGAAAGGAAAGGAAGAGAAGAAAAATTAAGTTTAAGTCCCTACGTTTGGTTTCAAAGGGAGAAATTGAGGGAATTAGATGTGATCTCATGTTTGATTGATCGTGTTAGTAAAGGAAAGAAAGACAAATTTACAGATTCTTATATTGTTAAGTTTTGAATTTTTACTTTCCTCCCAAATTCCCCTAATTTTGAGAGGAAAAGAAACTGCAAAAATTGTTAATGAACCGCCCTTTAATTTTCTTTTTTTCAATTTCCAATCAAATATTCTAACTAATATTTTAAACCAAATATTGGAAAACACCTCTTTTCCCTTTCCCTTCTCTTCCCTTCCTCCCCAATCTCTCCTAACAAACAAGCTTTTGGAGTGGAAAATCATTTTTCAACTCAATAAAAATACTTTCTCTCAAAATTAGGAGGAAAATAATTTCCGTTACAATTGGAATAAAAACAAGTTCAGTGAAAACTTTCAGAAATGAGTTTTCCAATGTATATTCCTTCTCATAGAGAATCATTTTCATTTGTAAATGTTTTACACCCTATCAAACAAAACTTGAGGAAAATGCACATTTTACAACGGGTTGTATAACCAAAAACAAAATTGGCAAAATGGAGGAAATCAAAATTCTAATGAATGTGTAATGCCCTCATAAGGTGGGAATTGATTTACTCACTCTCTCTTGATTATTGTAAATTCCCATGATTTGTATATTGTTCAATGACAACCAAACAAGTTTAGACAATTTATGGAAGATGCGAGAATTTTGATTGCTATGAAATTTATATTGCTACAAGAATTCAATTTATATGACAATCAATCGAGCACTTACTCTATTACATTAATTCTTAGGAGGGATATGATAAATTGTGTACCGTTTATTTTGTAATTAAGCACAATAGTATATGCTATTTTAATAACACAAGTACATAACTTATGACTTTTAAAATCAACATAACTACATAAGCTTAATTTATGCTGCACAACAACAAAGATTGTAAATGCAATAAGAATTAAATGCCAAGGGAGGACAATGCTCAACACATGACGCTTTTGTACAACCTGTTATATGTATAGTGCATCTAGGGCCCACTCCTTCTACAAAACTGTTTTCTACTATATTAGGCATTGAACTCGTGACACCGATTCCTGTAACATACATAGAATTAATTAGATATAATAGACTCAATGTTTCGAATTAAATTATTATATTTCATGAGACACCTGTAAATATTATTGATTATGGTAGCTATCAAATATGGCAACGTTAATAACTCATCAAAATTATAACACCTTCCTTATATCTAATAACTTAATCAATGACAAATTAATCTAATTACGTATGCAACTCTTAGAATTAGCTACACTTAATTAGTCTTCGAAATTTAATTCGTAGAATTTGCTACACTTAATGGATCACCAAATTGATCTAATTACTTACGTTATTCTTAGGATTATCTCAGTGTTATTACCATATGTTATATGATTGACCATTAACTCGATCCACAATATTAAAGACACATTGACACACACCTTAAAATTTGAATTGGGCATCGAAGTCATAATTAAGCTAATTTCAACACTTACCACAATATAAAACAATTAGTAAAACAAGTATAAGAGACATGAATGATGTCTTTCCTCCAGCCATAATTTGAGAATTAAAGGGGTTTTGAAACTATTTGTAGAGTTGTTTTCAAAAGGAAAATAAAAGAAAATATTAGAAGTTAAAGTAATTGAGAAGATAGAAATTTCTTAATTACAAAATTTGGTATGTGAAATAAAGGTCAATACATCGGTTCTTTATATACTTGTACATTGCTTAGCAATTAGCATGATCGAACCTTTTAGGCTTAAATAAATTAAATGATTTTATTCCAATTTAAATAAATATCTAAAGATATTCTTTTTATAACCGAAAGAGATTTTTGTTCATATTCAACCTCTAGCTCTTTATTGCATTTTAAATTTTTAATAGTATATGTAATATTAATAGTGTTATGTAATAATTAATTATGGTGGATGTTCATAATCCCGACATACTCTATTTCTTGTAACTATTTTTTATTCTTACTCCCATCATGTCATTATAGCACATTTATAACTCTCTATTTAATGGAAACCACTCAATACCCTTGGATGTAATGTTCTAAAGTAGAGATATAATATTGAAGAATATACATTACATACAATTATCTTTCCCTTATATCTCTATAATCTCTCTTAGCTTTATAATTTATTTATGATATAATACATCATCAGCACAAATGCTCTACCAAATCAATGACATCAATGTCTAATAGTAGATTGAGTGGGATCAGACAATATCAACAAATAATCAAAGGTAAGCATAATTATATTAACCCGTGGAAATTCTTATTTGATCTATATGATACTAGTAAATTGATTTTGAAAGCAAATTAAGTTTGTAGCACTTTACATACAATTGACACACAGAAGGAAAAAAAAAGTTTGCACATGAATATGCTTTATTTTTGCATAATGATCATGCATGCTTTATTGTCAAGATGTCTGTTTAATTTTGAACGAGTAACATATAATCTTAACGATTCGGCACATATATTTATGTATGATATTGTCGATTTAGTAATATTGTTTTCTTTACTTGAAATCTTGTTATGCAATTTTTAATTTTTATTTGGAGAGTCATAATTTTGTTTGAAATTGCAGTGTGATGAGCTATAGAGTAAAAACATTTACGGAGTATAAAGTATAGAATGTTAATTTGTTACGCTTAGACTTATCTTCTACTTCCCTATTTCTTTAATTATTATTTTGTTTATATGCTTAAGTCATGCAAATTGATATGATCAACAGTAAATAAGTAATACGTAGTAATAAATTTTCATTGAGCAAAATAATACTAGATCATCAATGAATAAGTAGTAGGTCTTTTACACGAATAATATTAGATCATTATATTGGCCTTAACGCACATAATACTGGCCTACAATAACGCCCACTAATGATAAACAATTTTCCATAACGCACATTGATTGAAGAATGATTCTATTGATTGCTCATTAGAATTCCATATGACGTAGCCCAAAATTATAACTTTCTCTTTCAGGTTGAAACTATAATAATTTGGTGGATAGGGATAATAAGTTTTTATAATAGAAAGTAAATAATAGCAAGGGTATATATATAGACATATAGTTATAAAATTATAAATGTTGATGTATGCAAATCATATACCTCCATGTTTTTAAGCTCTATATTTTGCAAATTTATTTCATTGACGCATTAGAGTTACACAATTAGCTTTAATGCATGATCCAAATTGTTTGAATTATATATGTGAAGTTAGTATTTGTTTTATTTTTCATCGAATACAAATATTTATTAATTATGAAACATGCATGCATATTCAATTGTTGATGGACATGCATGTAGTACGTGATAAATAGGATAATTAGCCAAATATTATATACTACTAATTAAGTTCATCTCATGAGTTAATGTCCTATTTTATATTTTATATATGAATCAGAAATTAATTGCTTAGAATCCATTACTCATGAAAATAATGTAATCTTATAGACATATTTGTCTTAGTTTATTTTCCAATAATTAATATGGTATATATTGGTGAATGTACGCTACAATGAATTAATACATAAGTTATATATATACTCATCTTCTGAAGTGAANATAATCTCTCTTAGCTTTATAATTTATTTATGATATAATACATCATCAGCACAAATGCTCTACCAAATCAATGACATCAATGTCTAATAGTAGATTGAGTGGGATCAGACAATATCAACAAATAATCAAAGGTAAGCATAATTATATTAACCCGTGGAAATTCTTATTTGATCTATATGATACTAGTAAATTGATTTTGAAAGCAAATTAAGTTTGTAGCACTTTACATACAATTGACACACAGAAGGAAAAAAAAAGTTTGCACATGAATATGCTTTATTTTTGCATAATGATCATGCATGCTTTATTGTCAAGATGTCTGTTTAATTTTGAACGAGTAACATATAATCTTAACGATTCGGCACATATATTTATGTATGATATTGTCGATTTAGTAATATTGTTTTCTTTACTTGAAATCTTGTTATGCAATTTTTAATTTTTATTTGGAGAGTCATAATTTTGTTTGAAATTGCAGTGTGATGAGCTATAGAGTAAAAACATTTACGGAGTATAAAGTATAGAATGTTAATTTGTTACGCTTAGACTTATCTTCTACTTCCCTATTTCTTTAATTATTATTTTGTTTATATGCTTAAGTCATGCAAATTGATATGATCAACAGTAAATAAGTAATACGTAGTAATAAATTTTCATTGAGCAAAATAATACTAGATCATCAATGAATAAGTAGTAGGTCTTTTACACGAATAATATTAGATCATTATATTGGCCTTAACGCACATAATACTGGCCTACAATAACGCCCACTAATGATAAACAATTTTCCATAACGCACATTGATTGAAGAATGATTCTATTGATTGCTCATTAGAATTCCATATGACGTAGCCCAAAATTATAACTTTCTCTTTCAGGTTGAAACTATAATAATTTGGTGGATAGGGATAATAAGTTTTTATAATAGAAAGTAAATAATAGCAAGGGTATATATATAGACATATAGTTATAAAATTATAAATGTTGATGTATGCAAATCATATACCTCCATGTTTTTAAGCTCTATATTTTGCAAATTTATTTCATTGACGCATTAGAGTTACACAATTAGCTTTAATGCATGATCCAAATTGTTTGAATTATATATGTGAAGTTAGTATTTGTTTTATTTTTCATCGAATACAAATATTTATTAATTATGAAACATGCATGCATATTCAATTGTTGATGGACATGCATGTAGTACGTGATAAATAGGATAATTAGCCAAATATTATATACTACTAATTAAGTTCATCTCATGAGTTAATGTCCTATTTTATATTTTATATATGAATCAGAAATTAATTGCTTAGAATCCATTACTCATGAAAATAATGTAATCTTATAGACATATTTGTCTTAGTTTATTTTCCAATAATTAATATGGTATATATTGGTGAATGTACGCTACAATGAATTAATACATAAGTTATATATATACTCATCTTCTGAAGTGAATGACAGAAGTAAATGATAGATTGTATGATGAAAAGGATAACAAGAATATTTGATGATGATTTTTTTTTTTTTGATTAAAATTAATGAACAAGTTCATAAGAGTTGTAAACATATACAAGTATGAAGTGCATAATATACATTTGAGGAAAAAAAATGAGTTTAAGAATTTGAGCATGACATTTGGGTTGAAGAATGTATTCTTTATACCCATACTTTTGGGAATTTTGGGTAAGAGGAAAATGTGACAATATTATAAGAATAATCTACTTGATGGATAGTATTGCCAAAAAGGTATATATGCTTAAGAGGTATAAGAGATTCGAAGGTTGTTGGATTAATTTTTATGCCTCTGTATGCCAGGATTAGGGGGAGATATATATATATATGTATACATTCCGTTTTTTAATTATAACATATATTGATGGTCGATCGGTTTGGTACATACAATAATCACATAAATATCAATGATTTTGCTAATAGAGTGGCCAAATGACAATTAAATGTATATATAGAATGATACCATTCCGAAGATGGATATGAATGAATATCATTGATTGTATGCGATATATAAGTGCTTTAATTGAAATTAATGTCATGGAAGGACAATATGAGTTGTTAATGAAAACATTGGAGCATGTTTGAAGCATGGTACTCTGATGGTATTTGAGATAATAATCCCGAAGCTTGGTACTCTGATAATTATCTTTAAAGAAGAAAGTGATAAGTTCTTATAATTGTCAGAATATATTTATATTTAGTAAAATTGATATTTACCAAGATTATATAAAATACTCTAGAAGAGTATAAAATGTCCAACACGATTAGCATGTATCATGATAATAATAATAGATGCTCTTATAGAGTATGAATGTTTATTGGATAAACTATTAGTCTTGCTAAGTATAAAAAGAAATACATGTTAGTGTTATTACATCACATTATACAATTCATGACCCTGCATGAGGTATGTATAATAAAGTGATCACGAGAGTGTTTGAAAACTTACTAGAAAAATGATTGGATGTGATAATTATACTAGGCCATCTGGGTTCAATAATTAATTACCCGTAATAGAAACCTGAAGTTTCAATTTATATGAGATAATGTGCTGACGCTCTTACATGTTAGATTTGAAATGAATTTCATAGCAAGACATAACATTGAGATTAAGCTACATTTTGCTTGTGAATCTTGATAGTTTGTTTTGAACAAAAACTTTCAAGAGATACTATTTTGTTTTTTGAGTAAAATGACTAAAATTTTGGATAATTTATATGTATAATGTATTGTCAACTATTATGTGATCAGAAGCTCACCAAATACAACTTTTATAATTAGTATCATTCTATAATTAAAAGTTTTTGGGGATCTAGAAGATCACCAATTAGTGGGATTACAAGCAAGTGAATTATGTTTGAATAATGATTCTCTTGATTAGGGCTACTATATGTAGGCACACAAGAAATAAGGAAAAAAACACAATTGCACTATACATGTCTCCCTATTGATAGTGATCTCCAGAAAAGAGCAAATTATGAAAGATTTATATTTACATGTGCAACGTATATTATAAGTTCTCTAGAAGAGATAAAAAATTCATTACATAGTTGTGTATAACAATTAGGTTAGTTGATTAATTGAAGTGTTAAAGGTGATGACAACCAAGATCTATAATCGTAAATTTTCTACATCGTTGTTTATAGTCGCTCTGATGCTTGCTCCCTATATATGAACAGTCTCCAATTAGATTTTATTTAAAATGTGCATATTCAAGTTTGTGTTCAGTGTTAATTCTCTTTATGGATTAAGACGAGATTGAATAGGAAGTGAATGAATTGGAATTGATTGGATTGGATTGGATTGATTAAAGAGATTGAATGATGAGATTAGGGAATGAGTTGGATTGAATTGAAATGGATTATTGTATTGGCGTGAATTAGAATGGACTGAAAATTATTGGAAAAAAAGGTATGAAGAACACACCCTTAAAAACTTACACACAAAACATACATCAAATAAGACACGCCACTATATATAATATATGTGTATATAAGTTCACAATTCAAAAATAAATAAATAAATTGAATGAAGATAACTTAAAGATTTTGATTTTTCAAAGTTTTATTCCAATTTTTTGGAGTTCATTGATATTTTTCAGCAAATTAGCTTAAATTTGGAATTTTTAATCAAGGGTTCCAATTGTGCATACAATATACATAGCATTTTGGAAATTAAAAAATCCTAGTTAATTGCTCCACTTTTGTACTATTTCCGTCTTTTTAGTTGCAACATTTCAAAGGTAGCATTATTCATCTTTTAAGCTTTGATTTAATTTTATTATCAATGTATAATTTAAAGAGGAATATAGTCAATATAGATTTCATTTGATTCGTCTAAATGTGCACTTTATTAATATATATTTTTTATAATATAATATATATTATACAAATATATAATTAGAGTTATAAAATGTGTCACGACAAGTAGTGTAAAAAGTGAAATGTTGCAACTAAAAAAGAACGGAGGGAGTACATATATAGATCAAATTTGTAAAAACACAATGAATTAGAACCTGTTCAGTTCTGTCCAGTCCACTTCATTTCAGTTCAGTTCATCTCCAGTATAATTACTATTTCACTTCATTCAGATACGTTTCAGTAAAAAAAAACATGACCTTATTGTAAGGCATTAAAAAAAAACAATAAATACTTGTAGCTTTGTAAGTGATACGTCCTCTGTTCCTTTAAGATAATTAATTCTATAATATTTAGGCCATGTTTAACAAAGTTGAGTTAAACTACCAAAAACTTAAATCCAAATGAACATGACCTAATTAAAAATTATAATCCTATGAGATCTTGTTAAAATCGAGTCACATAACATGTGTGCATTGAAAATTTTTAAAAAACGTAATATAGTGTATCAAATTAAAACAGAGGAAATAATATATGAATCCAAAATTAAGTGCCACAACGTAACTCATGGTTTATAATTTTAGTTTAATTGAAAGATCCTCTAATTGGGGCCTTTTAATTAATAGCATTAAACATTTAAATTATTCATAAAGAGAAATAAGCATTATAGAGTATTTAGCATAATATGCAAAACCAACATTCTTCAAAAATAATAACAAGGTGTATTCGATCAAAAAAATAAACATACGTTCAAAGTAAATCACATGCAACAACATCGGTTGTTGTTGTTGATGCATTGCACCATTGTTCTGTTGCTTGGGCAATTTTGACGGCAATAGGAATTTGTACACCCATGTAACTCGAAGCAAATGAAACTGGTCGGCGGACTTTCAACTCCAATTTTTTTATGAAGAAATTTGTTATCAAACCTCAAACTCATTGCACAAACTCCTATATTCACATCATTAATGAGAAATCAATCGATATTTCTCGTGAAATCATTAGAATTCGATATAATAAACGTGTCAAATACGTTATACATTCACACACACAAAAAAATAAGTATGCATAAACAAAATATATTCATTCTAACAACAGTTATTGTTCCTTGCTTTGAATTCACTACTTTTGACTTTTTTCCCCTCACAAAAAGTTAGAACGGGGATAATAAACCCCTACAACTAGAGCATATTGATTTTTACAGCGCAAGTATTTATAATTATAAAAAAAATATTTATACGTAGTTGAATAATGAGATGATTAGACGACCATAAAAATTTATAGTTTGACATGATAATAATAACATCAATACTTACCTAAAGACAAAATAACTAGTAGCACCACAAACAAAGGCTTAAATGACGTCTTTCCCGCCATGGTATTAACGCTAGAGCTTCAGTACGTTTGGAATATGGTTATTTATTTTTATTTTATTTTATTTTGTTTGGGGGAAGGAACAAGATGTAGTTAATTGGTTATATATACAATAAAATTGTCATATATTTTCGGACTATTTATTGTACAACGAATATAAATTTTCCTTCTTTATTGGTTTTCTATAACTAATTGCCTTTCCTTGCTTTGTGTTTGATTCAAAAGAAAGTGAGAAGTATATATATCACTTGATAAATGATTTGGTTGGTTTAAAAAATTAGGTTATGGCATTCAAGACTTAAGATACATAGCAAATCATCTCAAAATCTGATAATCTAAGGCAATTTATTTATATTCTATTACCACTACCCCCTCCGTTCCTAAATGTTTGATACATTTGAAATCTTAATACTATTTATAAGATGAAATAATCTTCTAAATTGCTATTAATATATAAAATATAATATTGTTATATGGGATCTTGTTTGATTCGTCTCAATGAGTACGTTATTTACATCCAATTATTATAATTTTTACATATATACAACAAAAGAAATATAAGGTCAAACAAATGCATTAACATATGTGCAAGTCAAAACGTATCAAACAAAAGGGAACGGAGGGAGTATAAGGGAAAATAATATAATTGTCCTATCTTGGAGACAAATAGGAAATTTCTCATTTGTTTTTTATGGTATAGGTAATGGAAAGATGGTGGATATATATATATGTAGTCATGTATAGAATAAAAACTTAGTTTTGTGTCGTCCTTCATAATTCTCCCTTTAATTTGTTGATAGTTTGGCTTCATCCTTCAATTAATTTGGTCATTCTTTAAATTTTTATTGTTAATTTCTTTAATCGAATAAATTGATGAGTTTAGGATTCTTAAACCAGGAATTCAAATTAATGATAGCAAAGTATATTCCGAGTACGTACTCAGGTATATGGTATAAAACACTATAAATGTTGCAATTAAATACAAAGATTTCCGTATAATTTTATCATGTAATTTCTTTCATTACTCACATTAACCATTTATATAACACATGCCTAGACTTTAGCTTGAGACTCAAGGCTCTTACTCGGATTAGAGTGAATTAAACGGAATTCGAATAAAACGGGATTGTAATCTCGTGAAGAAAACACACCCTATGAGAAAAGTCTATGTGAGATCATGTCAAATAGTCAAAACCACATATCTATACTCTATATCAAATTGAACTACACATTGTGAAATGTATAATTTCGATCTAATTTTTTTTTTAATGATAGCAAAAATTCTCATTTTGAATGATTAACTAGACCAATTATATTATTTATTATTATTTTTTTTTTTTACAAAAATGTGGATTCGTTTTATTTGATTTCTATAATGGCACGGTGCATTGTTATTCATTTTCACCACTTTAATTTAATTACAACAATTACATCTTAACTTGAACAACAACAATCTAATAACTTATACTAAAGCAATCCCCACCTACTCGTTATTCCTCCCACATTTCCCTTCCAAATCCTATTAATTAATGATTGCATAAAAAAATAAAAAATATATTAATTAATGCATATAAACTTATAAATGTGCTTTGACGATTAAATGTTACTCTTAATAAAACAACAACCCTTAATTAGCTTATAATTTTTCTCCCAAATTGCATTCAAAATAAACCTTTATACATTTATTTATCATCAACTATTGTGTATATATTATATCATTTATTTTTTATGTGATAAAGAAAAGATTATTTATAAAAGAAAATTATTTTGTGACATTGTGTATAAATTTTTAACATAACAAGTGATAAATTATATCAATTTTTTGTATTATTCAATTGGTTCCTAAAAAGAATTTAATTAATTTCTTGAACATAACTTTTTCATATTTCTGATCTCTATTATAATTATTTTTTGTAAATCTTCATTTCCAAGTTTTACAAGCATCGCACGGGGTTAGAGCTTTACATATTATAAAGTAATCCCCACCTCCAACATTTTCCCTCCAAAACTCCTATCAATTCCCCTCCCAACACTTTACATATTTTTTGTTTTACAAAAAAGATTTTCCTAGAGAATAAGGGATAGCTCAAGTGGTTAGAGCTTCCCTCCCGATACTAAGAGATCTTGGGATCGATTCCGTCCCTACCTTTTGTGGTTCTCTAAACACAATTTCAATTTACAGCGTCGGGCCCACAGAATGACGTACACGAAGCCTCCGTACACTCTTCACCTAGGAGGTTACATTGAGGACCTCGCTGTACTCCAGTGTTTTGAGCACATCACTACCAAAACAAATTTAAACGACCAAAATTAATCTATTTAATAATATTTGACATTTGAACAAAACACCCAAAATCATAAATAAAATTTATTCAATTAAATAGCTGTTTTAGCGTTTTGTAGGAGAATATGCAAAACAAAAACAAAAAATAAAATAAAAATAAATAAATGGCTCCCTTGCACAAAAAAATTAATAAAAAAAAAATAAAATTAACAACACCTTTACAAGTTTATTATTGTAATATGTTTTTGCAAAATTTTGTAGTTAAAGCTAATTAGTTCAAATACGGAGTAATAATTAATTCTATTTTAATCACATATATTCTAATCTCGACAAATTATTCTAATTTATTATAATCGCATAGAACATAGAAAATAATTTTCATTGAAAATTCTATTTCCTTAGAAATAGTTCTTTTCCTCCAACCAACCACAATCCCTTAAAGCTATTTCCTAAGAAATTGATTTTCCAAGGAAATATAACTTCAACCAAACAACACCTTAAAATTGTCGTATATTCACAAAAAGAAACAAGGGAAAATAGAAGAAAGAAGTGATATAACATATTAGTCGATTCGACGATTCATTGTGAGTCCATAAGCATGTTTGTTTTAATTAACTCAAAATCTGAAACACTAATAATGGAATACGTACTAGTGCTCAATGCATGTATGTGAAAGTTGGTGTATGACTCAATCAATAGTATTAGGTTTAAGGGATTTAAAGCAAAAAATCATATTTAAAATTTAAGAATGAGCTTAATTAGTTGTATATGAAAATACATATCTCACTTATCTAATTTGAAAATCAATACCTTAAGTTGCAAATCGATGACTACGATAATTATCCCTACTACTAATCTAACGTACAAAAGTAACAACTACTCAAACATTTATTTTAGTCGAACATAGTATAACTTCTACGACTAAAAATGTATACAAATAAATGCTAACCGGAAAAAAAACATATACTCTGATATTATATAAAGAGAGGGAATGATTTATTTATCATGGGATTAAATCATAAGGTGCTTAAATGACCCAATACAAGAACTACAAAAACTACAAGTACTTACCAAAACATTAAATCATAAGGTTCTTAAATGACCCAATACAAGAAGTACAAAAACTACAAGTGATTACCAAAGCATAAAATGATGACTAGTAACATTAACATGAGAGAAACAAATGATAACTTCCCAGCCATTTTATAAAATTTCATTAGGAAAATTTAGATGTAGAAATTAGTTGCTACTACCTTTGGGTCGTCTATACTTCTATAACTTTTTTAGGACTTTTTTTTTTTCTTTAAAAAATTATTTTAAAAATAAAATAACTTAATCTTGGTTCGAAAGAGAGAAAGTAAAATTCACATATCATTCAATGGATTTGGTTTATGACTCGATATTATAGCTACTTTGGTAATTAAATTTAAAAAATAGCCATATTGGTAAATATTTTGACTAAACTAGCTATTTTGCCAAAAGACCCATAATATTTTTTCATATGTTTTGTGTTCTAGCGACGCCTTTGTTATTATTTGGGAATGTGACTTTGATAAGTTTGTTGATTAAAAAAAAATTCAAATACAGAGTAGTGTGTTAAAAATATCTGAGTATATCGCTGCAAATAAAAGAAATAAAATTTAGTATTATCGCATCAGAATAAAAAACAATAATTGTTATATTGGTGAAATTAATAAAATGAACTTAATATTGTGCATACCAAGTGTGTCGGTATATAATAATCACATGAACAATTATTCATATTTTTTTTATTTAAAAAACTTATAGCATGAGAAATAATGTTTCCAGCTATTTAATTTGGCCACTTCATTTGAGCCTTTTGTTTAACATATATACTTAGCATAAGAAGTATTATATTGTTTCATCATTCCTATCATCATTTTAGATTGTAAATTAACAAAAAATATTAAAACGTAAAAATCAATTAGCATCCGATTGTAACTTTTGATTGTTTAAGATTGAATTATTACACCGAAAAAGCTATCCATTACCCTATATTTGTTGTTATTATTGTGTATAATTTATTATTATCTATTATTACATATTGAACTTTAATTTGATAGTTCAATTCCGTTCAACCTATTTTCTTTAATAGTCCACACCATTTAGTTTCATCACTTTACCATTTACTACGCAGTTTCATCTCTTTTATTAGTTTGGTCCATTTTAAAGAAAAAAGGGCAATCTCTAAAACAAGTTTTTGAAAAAGTCCATTTTGTTCATTTTCATATAGGCTTTTTTAATTAAAAGCTAAAATACGCTAAAATTTAGTTTCAAATCAAATGAATGTTTTCCTTTGACTATATCTTGACTGTAGCATGTTGCTTTGTTTCTATTACCAGAAAAATATTTATTTCCTTCTTTTTGCAAAATATTTTTTTCTCTGTTACGTAACGAAGGTATAACGCATTTTCTTCCTTATTCAAGACTTCTCCTTTCTTCTCCTTCTCCCCCTGCCTTTTTATTTCCTGGAAAGTTTTCCTATAATCTACCAAATAAAAAGAAAACTTTTTTTTTTCATTAAATCATGTTATCCATTAAACGTTATTTTCGTAGTCAAACAAAGAAACCTTAGAGATCAATTAACAAGGAGATCGACATAAGATTATTGTTTAAAGCCTTGTTTTAGAAGCAATCAAGGTGCCTCAGTGTGCGAAACTCCCATTTATAAGAAAATTGTTTAGATACAAGAAAATGGAAAAAAAGGGAGATAGGAAAAGGAAAGGGGACAAGCTCCCTTATTCGGATAGTTAATTGGGGGTAGGAGGGGAAGGGAGAGGGAGAAGTTCATTTTCCCTAGCTCCTCCTTTAATTAGGGCATGTTTACTTCAGCATAAAATCAGCTTCGCTCAATTCAGTTCAATTTAGTTCTTCTTTTATTTTGCTAATCATTAATCCATAATAAAAACTTTTAGTTCAGTTCAGTACAACTCCAATCAATTCAATTCAGCTCAGCTGTTTTCAGCTGAAGTAAACAGACCCTTAGTACTATCCCTCCAGGCTCCGATATTGGAGAGATTTGAAAGGAAAGTAGAACCTTTTTCCTCTCTCCCTTTCTCTCCTCTCCCTTTCCCTTCAAACTTATTATCCAAGCAATATGTTAATCCCATATGTTCTATTAATCTATTCTTTGTCACATACCCGCATACGGCTCACCGTGTATAAAAAAGATTGAAAAAAAATAATTTAAATAAAAAAAGACAAAAAAGAAACATAAAGGAAAATGTACCAAAAATATTGAGAAAATAGAAAAACGAAAAGCAATGATTATACATTTATATATAAGAGAATAAGAAATATAACTATATAAACTAACACCCGTAAATAAACCTTATTATTATTAATTAATAACCCCGAAGTTCTCCAAGAAAACATTAGGCGGCCCCAAAAAAAAACACCTTTCGATGGAATCATAAGCCTTCTTGTGATTCATCTTGTAGTACGAATTGAGAAGCATAATTGCATAATTCAAGTACCACTTAAATTAGGTACCACTTACATTTAAGGCAAATCTAGAGAGAACATAATTGGCACCTATAAATAAAAATTTGAATAAAAAAACATAAAGGGTATTGCCTTGTAATTACAGGAACATAGGAAATTGATAGATTTGGCAATCACATTATAAAATGACATTGTAACCATAATAGATGTTGATAGCTAAGCTAACGCCATCAACAGTCATGTTACATATCTAGTGTACTAGTGTATAAATACGCACAAACAAATGCAAGTGTTTTCTCTACTACAAACTAAATCTAAGTAGTCAATCTTCAATCCCCACATCCATCTGAAAATGATCCTTCCTATTTTCATTGTGTTTTCTCTTTTCATTCGTTTATCTTGTGCTGATAATATTTTCGATTATTGTGTCGGAGACTTGAGCTTACCTAGTGGACCGTTAGGGTACTCTTGTAAGAACCCTGCGAATGTCACGGCAGATGATTTTGTTTACACTGGTTTACGTACTGCAGGTAACACAACAAACAATTTTAAATTCGGAGCAAGTCCTGCATTTCTTCCACAGTTCCCGGCTTTGAATGGCATGGGGATTTCCATCGTACGAGCAGACATGGGCGTAGGTGGAGCCGTACCAATCCACACTCATCGAGTGGCGGAGCTCCTCATCATAGTCGAAGGAACCGCAGTTGGAGGATTCATTGACACGAATAACACGGCATTTTATAAGACTCTACACAAGGGGGACGTAATGATCTTCCCACCACAAGTGTTACACTTCCAAGTTAACGTGGGATCAACACCAGTTGTTGCATATGCAAGTTTTGCAAGTGAAAATCCTGGTATACAATCAGTTGACACTTTATTCCAAAGCAACCTTCCCTCAGAAGTGGTTGAGAAGGTCACTTTGCTTGATCATGCACAAGTGAAGAAGCTCAAGAAGGTCTTTGGTGGCACTAATTAATATCCAATTGATATTGGTCGCAAACTCACAATCTACTTGTTATTCGATAGAAATTTTACCAAGTACCCTTATTAAGTTTTATTTTGCTTTGTATCTTCAACTTAAGGTAGTTATCTACTGCGGTCCAAAATTTACAAAACCTTAACTTGTCATCCATTTAAAACAACATATATTTGCTTCTACCTTGTGAATTAACTTTTAAGTTATGGAAAGCATGTTAACTTTTGATACGAAAAGCATGTGTCTCAAATGTTATTAAAGATGTTCATCGCAATTTCGAATTTTGTTCGAATCGATGAAAATTTTCATAAAAATCCAAAATAGCCTGATCATAAGTCAAAAAAGATTTACTTCAACTGATAGGGTTTATTTACTTCAACTGATTGGAGCTGAACTGAACTGAATTTTTTTTATGAAAGATTAATGAATAGCAAAATAAGAGAAAAGCTGAAATGAACTGAACTAAACGGATTTTAAGCTGAAATCCCTTAGTTTTAGTTTGAACCAAGGCTGATGCGCCTAAAATGATCCAAACATTAATTGAATTGCTATCAAACTAACCATATCAACTTGTTTTTGTATTAAGGTGGACGAGACCAGAATGAACCAAGGAACCAAAACGACAACAACTTACGCACATTAAAATACCACAAATCTAATTAAATAAACGATAACACACTGCCAACCCGAATTGACATTCCTACTCTTAAACGTAGTAGGTACCATTAATGACATAAACAGATCTCCATGGTATGATTCACACCAAAATTAAACACGTGCACTTCTTCAACCACACAAACCTCCTTCAAACTCTTAAACAACAACACGTCACCACTTTTTACCCCTCTCAAAAAATTTTTTTTCTTCATCTTCTCTCAAAAACAGAGTAAATGAAACAGAGCACCCTTTCTCTCTCCTCAAATGCTCTGTTTCTTCACTTCAACCACCACCATAACAACCACCTCCTTCATCCTTTCTCTCTCTAAACTCACCCCTTCTTTCTCTCTCCTCCGTCACTACACAACCACCATGTCCTCCCCCACCACCTTCCATCACGTGTTCGCCGGAAACCCAATCAAACCCAAAACCTTCAAACCAAACGACCCCTTTTCCTCCACCTCATCTATCGAAACCCTAAAATCCCACCTCCTAAACAATACCCACGATTCAATTTCCCCGAATTTTAAAGTTCTACCCTTCAGAAATGGGCGCCCTTTAGCCGGGTCACAAACCGGGCTTACCTCTGGCCCGAATTGGCACCTGGGGTGGCTCTCTTTGGGGGATTGTAAGAGTCTATTAGCTGATTCTGTGGTTAATTTGGGGGAAAATTCATTGGTTTATTTGGGTGCAAAATCTGAAGATGATTCTGTTTTTTGGGCAATTGATGTTTCAGAAGATGGTGGTTTGGTTGATGAATTAGGGAAGAGGTTTTATTCTTTTGTTGAGCTTAGGACTTTAATGGTGGCTACTGATTGGTCTGATGCATCTGCTATGGCTGATTTGGCTGTTGCTGGTCATGTGAGTCGTTTTTTTTTTCCCATTTTTTAAGATAAGTTCTGTTTTTTTTTGGATAAGGTTTGTTTGAGTGGAATTGTGTTGTTTGTTTTGTTTGATTTAGCTGTATTTGATTGCAATTTTGTATGGTGTTACTTGTAAAATTGATCAAATGATTACGGACATTGCGGCTCGTTTGGTAGGTGGTTATAAATGAATAGTAATGATAATGAAATGAATGAATGAAATGGTGTATTATGCTGATATTGTGGCTCGTTTGGTAGGTGGTAATAAATGGATACTAATGGTAATGAGATGATATGGTGTATTATATTATGCTACCTATGTGTTGTTTGGTTGCAAGACTTGCAACAAATGGGGTTGCACGGACTCCTAGGCACTATGCGCCTATGCGGAATGGTATGGAGTGTTAAATGGAGAGAGAGATAGTGTCATGTTTTGGAGGGAGAGATTGCTAGAAATGACATCTTAGCATGAAACTTTCATTTTGGGTACTTGTTGCATCTAAATTGAAATGGAGTTCGTATGAAATGGGGGTAGTTTAGTTGTATTTGATTGCGGTTGGAACTTGTTAGCATTTTGTATAGTGACACCCTTGAAATGATGGTGGACAATGTGGCTTGGTACTAGGGGTGAAAGTTTGGTGTACGGTTTGGATTATAGCAAACTCCAAATCCAAACCATATTATTTCAGTTTATGAATTTCCACTCCAATCCAAACCAATCTAAATTTCAGTCCAAACCAAACCAGACAAAAAAAAATCGGTGTTTGGGTTTTGGATCCAAACCAAACCGAATTTCTAGTCATACTTAATTGTTTATCAGAAATCTAGAAAATTCGATCTTGAATCTTGGTATAATGCCTTACGTTCAAACTAGTTTAAAATTTATGTTCCACAATAACAAATTAGAAACAATGAGAAGTTAAATATTAGGGCTACTAGTAGTAGTTTACATCATCCTTTAAAATAACACCAAGTTAGTGAGTTTAAAATTTCAATAATACTAGACAAGTGTTGAATCAATTGATTGAAGATCGATGTTTTAAGGAGTGAAAGAAATGACGCAAAAGAACAAGGACTGTAGAACAAATAATGAAAAAGAATAATGACTTTGGGGGATTGAGGTATTTGGCTAGAGAATGCAAAAGAAAGAAATTAAAAAAGAAAGAACTACAAATGGCGAAAAATGAAGAACATAAGGAACATGGGACTTAAAGAGAGCCCCTTTTTTTTTGATGAATAAGATTTAAAGAGAGTCTAAAGGAAATTGAAATAGAGTCACTAACCCTATTTATATTTTTAGGGTTTTATTCATTTTTGGGGCCTTAAGCCCTTGATATAATTTATGCTTTTATACGGTTTGGTGTACGGTTTGGAGTTCGGTTTCTAGTTCTCCGCACCAACTCCAAACCGAACACCGAATTTTTAAAAAATTTCGCTCCAAACCGCACCAGAATTATAAAAAGACCGAACCATAATTTAAAAATGGTTTGGTGCGGTATGGTTTTCGGTTTTAAACCGAATTAGTTTCACCCCTACTTGGTAGGCGTCTAGGCGATTATAATGAACACTATTGATGATGAATCGGGTTTGCACGAACTCTTAGTCAAACACGAACTCTTAGTCAAATTGGTGGTGAGTAGTAAATGTAGAGAGATAGAGTGGTGTGTACTGCAGAGAGAGAGGGAGAGACAAAAATTTCATCTATATATGAAACTTCCATTTTTGGTACATTTTGCATGTAAAATGAAATGGAGTTAACATGATTTATGAGGAATGCTTATTCTTAGCTAATTATTGCTCACTTTCAACTCCACCTTTAAAGTAGTTTTGGGATTTTTGAATAATTCTTAATTATTGGGGTGAACAATCATTCATGTGGACATTCAACACGAGCATAGAATTACTTATAAGTTCATTATCCATTACCCCCTATGGCTTTATTTATCAGCATCAACAAAATGGGCACTTTTGGTAATGATTAACGACTTGTCTCACCGAGACCTTCTCCGGGCCGGATTGAGAGAAAGAGCTATATGATGTAGATTGTAGTGTTGCTCTGTCTTATTTTTGTTAGTTGGTGAGGTCATAGGATGCAATTTGTTGGAGGGAACGATAGAGTTAAAAAGTGTTTATCTTTACAAAGATCAAAATTTATATATTCTTACAACCAATCAGAAATGACTTTTATTTTTTAGTAAACAGTAAATCAGGAGGCTTGTTGAGGTCATAGCAGTTGTACAAGTGATTATTATGGGGTTATAGCTGTTTGATTTTGAATAAATTTCGAGTGAAATGCATGTTGATGATCTAGTGGTATACTGGTATATATGCTATTAAGAAGAGTGTTGAGGAGTTAAATTGTAATTTTGAAATAAGCCTTCAACAACGAAACAACTTTACACTTTGTCATAATAACAAGCTAGGAGAGAATGGAAAGGAAGATAAATAAGAAGGAAGGAGCTGAGGGGAAAGACGGGAGGCAAAAAAGGAGCTCTAATTAGTAATTTCCCTCCAAAACTATGCAATTTAGGAGGGATCAAAGCTCTTGAAGGAGGAGGATTGATCCCTCGCTTTCCTTCCTCCAACTATTTATACAAACAAGAAAAATTCTCCCCCTTTCTTTTCTCCTCCCTTCCTTGTATCCAAACAAATGGTTAAAGTATATCAATTGTCAAAAGCCTTAATCCCAAAGGCGGGGTTGGGTATATAAACTAAATGATATACCATGTGGTCATCAACAAACATCCTCCCCTCTTATTCCCTTCGATCCCGTCTCCCTCGACTTCTTCTTGAAACCATGATTCCAACACTCCACTTTATTCCCAGTGAGTGTTGCAATCTCGTCTCACATGCTTAAACCAGCATAATATAAAATTCTCAACTTCTGCATCTCCATTCTACAACTTTCCTACGTATGTATATTATTCCTAATTGTATCCCTGATTGTGTTTCCACTCATACATCTCATCATACACAACTAAGCCACTCCCATATTTTTAATGTGATCCTCATTACACCATTTGGTTTTGTAGAACGGCCAATATCTCCATTCTTCTGTATTGAAAGTTAACCATCTACACTTAATCTTGCGAGTCACTTATTGGTCAATATATCCATTCATCTGTTTAAGTGACCAAGCTGCTCAAAACACCCACTCATGGTCAACTCTTTGCCATTCAATGTAAGTTACTCTAAAGTAGAGGAACTAAAATTTCTGAGTTTTTATTTTTACGAATACCAAAGATGGGATCATTTCTCTTTTACATGATTGTGGCAAATGGAACATGGAAACAGTGAAATTTTTGCTGAAGTTCATTCTTGCATCCTATAGAGATGTATTTTGGTGTCTTTATTGAATACTTTATTGAGTGTTAGACTATAATTAAACTTGAAAAGAATTACAGAACTAATTATGTTTTGGAGAACACTCGAAAAAGCTCAAAGGAATCTCTCAAAAGCTGATTCGGATAGTTCTAGTTTTAGTTGAAAGTATCATTATCAATTCACAAAGATAATCACTCTCAAAGTTAATATGAATACTTGTAGTTAAATCTCCCAAGAAATTTGGACAATTAAGCAAAGTTACATTTGCCTTGAAGAATAACAGTCCATTTGATTTTATTTCATTCTAATTGAGTTCAATACATCAAACTAAGACTTTAAAGTAAGCACTGAACTTCATATGTACAAACCTACGTATAAAGTACCAAAATTTACATACAAAACAGCCTAAAACACATACGTACACCAAGTTATACATTCATATTGAGGAAGATCAATTTAGAAGCAAAGGGGTGCAAAGCTCACAAAAATATCTAAGTGGGAAAACACGGAGCTGTCTATAATGGCTCAATATTAGAACAAGGGCAATTTAGGGAGTTTGCAATAATTTAAATACAAGAAGCTTCTAGAAGGTCTTAGAGTTGTTAGCTATGTCTTTCCTATAAATAGTGCTAAGTATAGAGAAGAGTGAGATTGATAAATGAAGATGAATGTTGGGTAGGGTAGTGTAACTTTAGTTGGGAGTGTAAGCTACTTGAAAAGCTTTTGTCTTTTATTAGAGAGAGTACAAGCCTCTCGAAAGCTTGCTTACTTACAATTTTCTGTAATATCAGTGTAACCATCAATCTCATTTCCGCTTCTCAATCACTTTTCCTAATCTGTCCAGGTTATGTCAGTCTATGATACTGTCCTTAGCCACTTGATTTCTTCACAATCACCTCTTTTAAGTCACCTATGTGCTTCACCTAGTAGCTTGAATCCACTTGCAATTTTTGCAAAGAAACAAGCATGTCAATTTGATCACCTAAACCAGCACCCTACATGGATTGCCAAATAAGCAAGCAACCACCATAAGCCAGCATCCCTCCGTGCTCTTTCTTTACCTACTAGCTTAAAATAAAGTGTCTAAAAACAATACTAAGCTATCACAAAACAGAAGCATCAATGCTTCTAAGTATCAAATTTATTTTTGTTAGAATTTTAAGTATCGAACTTGATCATAGTAGATCAAGTGTCAAAATGACTAAATAGTACCAAGATTCATAAGCAATATATTGGAACTAACAAAAGTAACTCGTTTGTCAAATCATTATCAAGCACTGATCCTGTTTCAAGTGTCAACTATTTTTGTAGCCAATTAGGTTAGTTTAAGTATATGTTAGAGTACCCCCTTCTTTGCTCATTGCTCCTCTCATTGGAATATTTTATGGCAGGGATTATTAATCTCATATGGGAGTATAAAATGTCATTATTATGGTGACCTACTTATTATTTACTAATTCTGCAATATTAGTTATTTCCCAAACTGTGTTACAATAAGTTTAGAAACTTCTTCTTTCAACTACAGTGAGCAAGCTTAAGCCTTTCCTATGTGCTCGGTGGCTTGCATATGGTTTAGGGTTTCATATCACTTGTATGTCCTTGCTTTGTTGAAACTGCTGTCCTGTTTCTTTGTCTCAGTGCCCAGTTTTCAATACTGTCTTAAGCTCAACATATTTGATTTTAAAAAAAATAAAATAAAAAAGGATGCAAGAATAATTTCCAACTTATCATTTTAAGTATTTTTTGTAGCTAGAGTGCTCTTAAGAATGGGGTTTCGTTAGTGCACCTGCTTTCCGAATTGTAGTGGGTTTCCGTTGGTGCACCTGCTTTCCTAATTCCAGTTTTCATATGATGAATAATCTGCTTCCTTTTCTTCTCTTATTCAAATTCTAACTGTGGTCTTGCTTTTTATGCCTCTGGTGTTTGTTAGGCTAGAGCATTGCTAGAATGGCATGGTGTTTCACGTTTTTGTGGGCGTTGTGGATGTAAGAATGTCCCCATGGAAGCTGGTAAAAGAGTCCAATGTTCAAACGAATTGTGCAAAAAAAGGACCTATCCTCGTGTCGATCCAGTATGGTGATGCCAGTCTCTCAATCATTATGTAAAGCAGATGAACCATTTAAAACATTGAAAAAGAAAATGTTTTTGTTTTGTCATGATTCCAGGTAGCCATTATGCTCGTGATTGATAAGGATAATGATTGTGCACTTTTGGGTAGACAATCAAGATATGTACCTCGAATGTGGAGCTGTTTAGCTGGTTTTATAGAGGTAAGTGCTCTGCAGAAAAACTGATAATTTTGTTTTATTGAAGAAAGCCGGTAGTTCTTTTTTAGCATGTGCTCTGTATATAACTAATAGTTATGCTTGAGGAAGATCGTTTGACTCATTTCTCTCATTTTCTCTTGTTCTGTGTTTGTATATGAGAAAATCAACATTCTGAAACATTAGTTTTTCCTCCCTTCTCTTTCGTACTTTCTATTTTATTTGTTTATATTTTATCAAGTAAAAAAATCTCATGTAGAATAACATTTGATTTGTCTAGCCTGGTGAGAGTTTGGAAGAAGCAGTGAGAAGAGAAACGTGGGAAGAAACTGGTATTGAAGTAGGAGAAGTAATCTACCATAGTTCTCAGCCATGGCCTGGTAAGTCCTTGTGCTATTGTTTGAGTTATATTTATGTCCATTTTGATTTTTTTTTTCTTTTTTCCCATGCTATCATATTGTGGAATGAGCATGCTAGATGAGAGTATGAGACGTTGCAATTTTTCTTGTCTCAGCTTAATCAATTTTCACTTTTACCTTTCCCAGTTGGACCAAGTAGCATGCCATGCCAGTTGATGGTGGGCTTCTTTGCGTATGCAAAATCTCTTGAAATAGACGTGGATAAGGATGAGTTGGAAGGTACAATTATGTCGAGTGATAGTTTGATCTATCTTCCCTTTCTTTCTTTCTTCTATAACATCAAGTGCTACTGCTAATCTATGCGTTGTTCCATGATTCTATATAATACCAATTTTTACTTCCTCAGACCCCATTTATTGCTTTGGGGAGAATAAAATCCCTTATCTATTTTTTACCTAATTAGCTGATGCAAATATCAACCTATGTCTCATTGAATTGCATCTCTAATGAATTTATGTAACTGTTAGATGCTCGGTGGCATAGTAGAGAGGATGTGAAGAAAGCCCTTACTTTTGCTGAATATGAAAAGGCACAAAGAACAGCTGCTGCCAAGGTGGAGCAGATATGCAAGGGGGTTTCGCAGGGTCAGAACTTCTCCTCTGATTTCAACACTGAAAGCGGAGAGCTTGCACCCATGTTCATTCCAGGACCTTTCGCAATCGCTCACCACCTCATTTCTACCTGGGTCCATCAGGGGGTGCCAGTAAGCCATTCTGACAGCCAACTGAAACAGCCTAGTTGTTCTTCTTCGAATTTGTAGTTACAACAGTTACTTTTCCCCCCCTTATTCCATTTGTAGCTTGATTGCCCTTGTTTCATTTGGACACAACTATTCTTTGACTGTGATGCTTGTGACCTTTGGAAGCTTTATATTGAATATTACAGTATGTCAGTATATATTATGATACATATGCTTGTTCTATATAAGAAAGATTAGTGAGAATAGGGTCTCACTTTGTTTGCAAATTGTAATTTCTCTATGACCCTTTGCAAGTGTATTTTGTAATAAGCTTCAGTCAAGTTAAATGAGCTGAATAACCCCATTGATTTTTAGAAGTGAAATTTCCAAAAATAAGCAAGTAAAAAAAACTGTTTTTTCGAATCATAAGTATACCCTTTATAACCAGCTATCGAATTGCATAGGTGTTTTACCCTTAAAATCTGTTTAAATCTCCTTACAGTTAAACTTTGCTAGATTCTTGAATGATGAAATTGGTTTTGTATCCTTTACATAAGCTCTGTTTAACCCAAAAGATATTAACTGTCACTGATTCTTCAAGCACCCTTCACTAGAAAACAGTAGATATTATCATCACAAAATAACAAGAAAAAAAAAATCAATTATATTACCTTTTGCTGTACACCTAGTTAAGGATGCACATGTTCTAAGAAGTGCAAGTTAGTATGTTAATTAAAGTTTTAAGTGCAAGTTGACAGTCAGTGAAGGATTTTGTCACTGAAGAAGAAGAATAAGTCAAGTAAGCAGTTGTCAACTTAGCTTTCAGTGAAAAGAAGTCTCAATAATTTCACTGTAATACAATTTGCATTTCATTTTCTTCCGTTCATTTAACTATCACAGATCAAATAAACAAAATAGAACCTCTATTCACCAGGCACTAGTACTCAGTGCTGATGTTGAAATCAAAGGATGAATCGGGATTCCTGAGAAAGTTGACGGTCTACAAAATTCCTTAGGAAAGTTGACAGCAACCAATATCTACAGAAGGGTTTTTCTGCTTCTGTTTAAAAAACGGAAAATAATTGTAATCTCTATGGACTTACAAACACTAGAATAGAAAACAGAATGGTAGATGGGGGGTTTGCCTGATTTATAATTGATACTTTGTTTAAGGTTACAATGCATATGACGGGGTATATTTTTGTGAACATGTCAAGGGGAATTTCAGAAAATGGGTTGGAATCTTCGGTTCATTACTTAGCGCTGTGATATGTTGATATATATATGTCGTGATTACAAATTTGAAATTTATTTTTGGTGCATTGCTAATATGGGTGCTCATGTGGTCCAAGAACAAGCATTGTAAAGAGTAAATAACAACACTACATTACATTTGTGTCATAGTTTGTACTTCGTATGTATACCTATTTTTAATGCAAAGTCACTGGTTAATTCTTGAATCCACTTCTTAGGTATTCTTGACATTATTCTTCTTCTGACTCTTTGATTCATTTAATATCTAATTGTGTACATTTGGTACACCAAGAAATATCAAGCATTAGAGTTCAACTGGTAGGCCCTTGCTCAGTGGTACCAAATGCAATAATTCAGATTCCTGTACTATCTTCCAGTGTCAATAAAACCCCCAAAACCTTGGAGTCGTGTGCTTTTAAGTTCTGTAATCACTGTCACTTTGTAGTCTTGTTATTCTGTTACCTTCTGATATTTGTTTGTGGGAAGTCTGTCGAGTTTTTCATTTCGAAACCTATCATCAGGAATTGATATTGCAGGAATCAAGTGCTTCTGATGTTGTAGAGAACTTGTAGTAGGCATGGCATTGTCTTTTGCTTCGTCAAGGTACTCTCTGAAAGTCATGAATGATGTAAATAAACATAAAAACAAGCCTAGCAGTATAAGATCATGTCCGCCTTCATCATCCTCTTCCCTGCAGTTTTCTCTTTCTCTGAAAACTGATCAAGAGACTAAAGTTTCATCAGAACCAGTGGAAATTTATACCTCCTCGAGTTCCTCTTCTTGTTATAGCCAACTTAATACTGTGGGAATCATTGGAGGTGTGTCTGTTCTTTCCACGTTGATCTTTCTTGAGAAGTTTGTGTTATGGAGTTCAAGAGATAAACGTGAGACTGTCCCTTTCATTGTTTGTAGTGATCCACTAACAGTGTCTTGTTCAAGCTCAGCATTAGAACGAGTTAAAGTGGTCGAAAATCTGAGAAATAAAAGGCTATTCCTCGAAGAGGGGGGTGCAAGATGCATAGTCATGCCTTGCCATGTTTCGCATGCTTGGTATAGCGAGATATCACAAGGGAGTAAGCTGCCTTTTCTTCATGTTGCTGAATGTGTTGCTAAGGAGCTTAAGGATGTAGGGTTTCAACCTATTGAAGCTAGGTGTGGTATCAAAGTTGGACTTATCGCAACTGATGCTACTTTGATTGCCGGATTTTACCAGGAAAAACTACAGGATCAGGTAATTTTTTCTTGTTCTGCGTGATTATGTGTACTGAAATTATTTTGTATGACATAAAAATTCTGATGCTCGATCATATCCAATTTCCTAGTATGTAATCTTCTGAAAAATTTCAGAATCTTGTTACATAAAAAATATGATTTATTAATTTTGGAAATTTATAAGGGACATATAACATATAATCTCAGCAATTTGTAAATTTATGGGACTGAATACATTTTTAAGCAAGCTGTTTACAGTTTACTACTTTGTTAAAATTAGCCTGACATAAAATACATCACTACTCACAAGACATCTTGCTAGCTGCTGGATTGCATGCAGTACACTACAATATCCTAGTTGATTTATGAGTTTGTCAAATTAACACAGGGGTTTGAGGTAGTGTTGCCAGATAAATCAACTATGGAGAACATTATAAACCCAACCATAACCTCTTTGAAGCGGAAAGACATGAAGGGAGCGCGCAACCTGTTAAGAATCGCTATACATGACCTTCTAGTTATGAAAGGTGTGAATACTGTCATCCTTGCCTCCCATGAACTGCAATGTTTGTTACCTCATGACGATCCTCTTGTTAAAAAATGCGTTGATCCTATGGATGCTTTGGCAAGATCAGCTATTAGATGGGCAAAAGATGCACGAGGAATCTAGATGTTTCATATCACTCGTGTTCTTGGTTGATTTTGCTGATGACAATAATCTTGTACAAAGGTTTGGACCAACTAGTGTATTGGTGCAGTGTGGAGTTGTGTATCTATCTGTCTGTTTACAACTGTATTTTCCGTATATATCTCTCCTGATTCAATCATTCTCCTGTATATCTCGGTCAATCTAGTATTCTAGTTGGTGAAACATTATGAGTTCAGTTCAATCTTAAGGCAGTCAATTTTGCTTTGTTCAAAACTCAACAGCTTTGAAATTTTGATTGACATTAGCAGTACAACTAAACCAAGTGAATTTGGGTAGTTTAACAAAAAAAAATGAATACTGGGAGTTTCTCAACAAGGGGTAACCATTGCAAGTGAGAATAGCTCTTTAGTGCCATCACACACATCTAACATCTTCACAAAATCCTTGAGGCGTTGACAATTTCCAAAATTAAATCTCAGAAATGGTTACCAATAACCTTTTATGTGTTGTCATTGTAATACGATGCGCTACGGGTCTACACGCTATTTTCACAACTTAAAGTTGAACTTGTCACACCTTCACATTTAAAAAGAAAATTCTACTGTTCTCATTCTATGTTAAAGGTGCTCGATGGGCGAGGTTGGTGTCTAGGCAAACCATATTAGCCACCTTACTTAACGATCGTACTAGGTTTGATTCATGCCATGACTGGCTAGTCGTGGACTCATGACACAAGTTATTAAAGGTTGGCCCAACCACTAATTTGACTCATGAACCCATCTTGTCACATATATATTTGGAACTGAAATTTGATTGACAATGTCTATTATATTTCGAGCATACCTTTAAACGCAAAAAAAAAATGCAACCATACATGATCGTATCATATCATTCACATTTCACGTCCATCCTACTCAACACAACTTAGTGAGTTAGTGCCATCTTTACTCGAAAAAAAAAAAAAAAAAAATCATGACACCAGATCATCCTACTACCAAATCAATCTACACCCTCCATTTCTCCACGTAACCATCTTCAACCTTCATAAGCTACACTAAACTACACTAGATCCCTTCTTCTAACATACACTCTTTTTATTCCCTTTTCTTTTTCTTCCATTTTAGAACCTCTTAAACCCTCAATTTTTCTTCCATTTTTGTGATCCCTTAAAAATGGCGGTGTTCTTCAGAAGACTAGCTAAATCTGTTCCATTTACATTATCAAACGCATTAAAAACCCGACAAAATTCATCTTCTTACACTTCTCCAAAAACCCCTTTTGGAATTATTGCCGCTTCAATTTCTGGTGGAATCTCACTTTATTACTTCACTTCTTCCCCTAATTTGGTATAAATTTCACTTTTTTTCATCTGGGTTTTTTAATTTTTTGATTCTTTATTACAATGTTATTATACCCTTTTGTTGAATTTTGATTCTTTTTATGTTATTGTGTTTAAATGATTAATTTGTGTTTTTTATGTCATTGAATGTTGAAATGCAATATTATTATACCTTTTTTTTAATTTAATTTTTGGTATAATTTGATGCTTACTTTGTTACATTTGCTGTTCATTAGCTCAATTTAGTGATTGTTGGCATTGTTTTTTGTTTGCAATTGTGGCTTCATTTAGGTATTTTTAATGTTTGCCTAGGATAATGTTTTTGTGTTGTTGGATTTCTTGGTTTTCGTAAATGATTGATGTTTAGAGAGGATGCAAATGTGATCTCCTGTTGTATGAGGTTGTAGTAAAGATACTAGAAATTGTGTATTGGTGCATACATTGCCATCTATAAATTGTATATATGATCAGTGAGGAATTTTTTGATCCTTTCGATTGGGTTCGGAATTGGAAGATATTCTAATTTACAGTAAAGGTCTTTAAACAAGGGTATTTTAACCTTAAGTATAATAGTCAATTCTATTCCTTGTTCTTATGGCAAGATCCTATTCAGGGTTTTTTGGGTGAGGGGAAATTTGAGTGAATTCTTTTCGGAAATCGTAGTGTTGAGCTTTCAAATTATTGAGTGAAGACTTGGTGTAAAGTAGTGAGCTTCTATAGTTGGGTGGAGCTTCAACTTGTAGGGAAAACGAGTTGCCTTGAATCGTATAGGTTGTAGTAGAGTGTTCTGGTCTATTATAGTGTGAAAATTTGAGTCATTTTCCCTAATGTTTGAGGTTTTTCTCCATTCTAATTGGGCCTGGGAAGTTGTCATAGTATAAATCTCATTATATCTTCAACAAGGATTCAATGGCAAAAAGTTCAAAACGACGTTTGGTTTTGGTGTGAAGAATTTTTTAATTCAAATAGATACACTTGGTGGGGTTAGTTATACCATAAAATTCATATGAGAAAAATTGTTACATTACTCAAAGTATTTTATTTATGCTGTTAATGACCTATTTCATGGATTTACCATTATGTCTTTGCAGGCTTATCTAGATTCAGCTAATGAAGAGACACAGAAGAAAATAGGTGAATTTTTTTTAATATTGCTTAATTGATTTGTCTCTTGTCTCCTTATAATCTATGATTTGCAACGTGTTGTTGGCTTTGTAATTGATCGTTTACACATTACTGTGGGAAAAGTTAAATAAGGACTAAGGAGCCCATACAAGTTTCTAAAAACATAGCTCAGTTACTTGTATATCTATAAAGATATTTGATGACTTACTTATAGTTAAACCCTTTCACCCCTCCTTCTATGCTGGGTTAACAGATATTGACACTCCACCAACTGGATAATAACTCCTGATCATCTTATGTTCTGTTAAACATAGATCCATATAGAATAAGACTATTTTTTTCGAGGATTTTAAATTTAAGGATGAGATCGTAGTTGCTCTATTTGACTGTTCCAATTGGGGTGTACTTGTATGGATTGTTGACGGATAAGTTGTGTACTTTACAGCACTGAATCCAGATAAGTGGCTTGAGTTCAAACTTCACGAGACTGCTAAGGTCAGCCATAACACTAAGCTCTACAGGTTATGCTCTTACTCCATGCTTACTTGATTTTCCTTATTGTTAGTAGAGTTGTTCAATTGTTAGCATAAAGCATGTGAGTGTGACTGGTACACTGGTACGGATTGAGTTTCAAGTAACATAAGATGATAACAGTATTGTACATTGATGCACTTTTAAATCCATATTTGATGTTTGAAATTGTAGGTTCTCATTTGATCCTGATGCTGAATTGGGTCTTGACATTGCTTCTTGCATCCTCACAAGGTACAAACTTTATTAGAACCTTAGTGCCCTATTGTGTAAAATCAGTTGTAGCTTATTAGAATGAATTCTTGCTTGGCATACAATGACTTTTAACTTCTTTAAGGATACATTTAACAAGCATGTTTCTTTGTGTAGAGCTCCCACAGGGCAAAATGATGAAGGGAAAACAAAATATGTCATTCGACCGTAAGTGTCTTTGTGATTTGAATGTCTTTTTTCATATATGCAAATTTTTTTCATCCTTAATCTCTTTTGCCTAGAGTTCTATATGGAGTATGATTAAGTCATAGTGTATGAACTGCAATTTTAAAGTTGTCCAAGAATACAGTGGACTACACAGCTTAATTGGACTTGCATATCATATACCCGTTGTCATTGTGCTGAACTTGATTCGTAACTTTTTATATTATGAAAATTGCTATTCGGATGGTTATCTACTATTAGTGTTATCTTGTATTCGGTCATGTAGAACTTCACTTACTGGAGCAAGTCGAGAGTTTAGGATAAGGAAGATATCTACTTTTAGGAAGTTCTTGTAGGACGGCTGTTTTTAGATTTTAGCAGTGTAGAGAGAAGGTGCCTTAAATTTGATACTACTACCTTCAATTGCAGATATGCCAGCCCATTTCTCTCACTGGATCTCAATTGTCTAAATAAATACTTTGTATATGACTAAAAGCTTACCAATTGTTGGTTTCTTATAATGAAGTCTTGTTAATTGCTGTTCACATTAGTTTTTATTATAATACATTAGAGTTTACCGGAAACTAGATTGTTGGTCAGTAGAAACATAAGATGTTTAACGTAATGTCCTATATTCCCCGTCTTACTTGGAGAGGTATTACGAAAATCCTGCATTACTGCATAAATAGCTTTCTATTAGAAATGTTTGATGTACTCACTAGAGAGGTGTCAAATGGACGAGGTTTTGTTTGCTGACTTTACATTCCTGATCATTTTGCAAATTGTTTTCAGATACACTCCCATTTCTGATCCAGCTGCTAAAGGATATTTTGATTTGATGATCAAGGTCTGTCCACAATTATTGTAGATATAGAGTGTAGATTTTTCGTGTCATTGTTACCTGTGCAGGTTACTGTTATAGTTGGGTAACATTTATGTTTGTCCAAATACAGATCTACCCAGAAGGTAAAATGAGCCAGCATTTTGCAAAACTCAAACCAGGTGATGTTATGGAAGTCAAAGGGTAAGCTATAGCTACTAAACTGTTCTATCAATTAATTATTGGTTAGAATTTCAGTGAAGATATTAATCTCGTTGCTTATTTGAGTTCTTTTGTAGGCCAATTGAGAAGCTCAGGTATACTCCCAATATGAAAAAGCACATTGGCATGGTAAGTAGTGGCTGGAATTAATCAAGCAGAACTATTTGAATCATAAACAACTGATTGAGCATGGTATTTTTATTTACTGTGCATGTGAATAGAATAAGTGTGTTGCAACTGGTGTCCTTCTTTGCTACATAAATGCTTTCGACCTTCTCAAGAAGAGAATTGGTTATCTTTGTTTGCTTCTGGGAGTGTAGTGGAATTTATAGTTTATATGCAAGATGATGATGTCGCATCTATCTTTGCTTCATTGGAATTCACTCCATTGGTTTTGAATGATGAGGACTCAGAAGAGTTAGATTTTTTGCTATTTATTGTATATTCATATGTTATGGAACGGGAAAGGTTTTTAATATTATTTAAACTGCATTTTGTGATGTGTTGTTCTTAATTATGTACTTATTTATGTCCAGATTGCTGGTGGATCTGGTGTTACTCCAATGCTTCAAGTTGTTGAGGCTATACTGAAGAATGCTGACGATAAAACCCAGGTTAGCTGCTCGTTTTCCTAGGTTTCATGTATAATACTCCTATTTTTCAGCATTTCTCTTCAAGGGCTATTGCTAAAAAGTAAAGGACTAATAGTTTTGTGTATGTCATCAAAAAAATTGATCTTTAAGTCATTTCTGTCAGCTTTATAATGAATTTGACTTTTTGTATCAGGTGTCACTGGTCTATGCTAATGTCTCTCCTGATGATATCTTACTAAAGCAAAAGCTTGACCTACTTGCCACAAGCCACCCTAATTTTAAGGTATGTCAGTTTATTTCTGATCTAAATGACTAAATCTGTTATTTATTTACAAAAAACTGGGATGCTGAAGGTTTCGACGGGATATATATGCAGGTATTCTATACTGTTGATCAACCATCAAAGGACTGGAGAGGTGGAGTAGGTTATATCTCAAAGGATATGGTCGAAAAAGGCTTACCTGGTCCTGGGGATGATACTCTCATCTTGGTAAGATATATATATCTATTTCAACTACGACTTTGATTCTGGTGAATGGAATTATTTGTCCTAAGATGGTGCGTCTTCAATCCTGTCTTTTAATCTCTAACTAACTTTCCATTCTTTTAATCCAGGTTTGTGGACCCCCTGGTATGATGAATCATGTATCTGGTGACAAGGCTAAAGACCGCTCACAAGGAGAGGTAATAAAAACACTTCATTTACTAATTGTCTCGACATTTGCAGAACCTAAGCTTTTAATTGTTTAGTGCTCTACTCCCTCTATCCCTATATAATAGAGCACTTGTCGAGAAATGAGTTAATATCTTATAATTGTTCTTTATTACGTGTATTGTTACACCTCCACAACACTGATGTTGTCTTCTTTGAAAATATTATTGATGGTGTCATAAATGGTCAGATGGTAGCTGTCATAAATGGGGTTTATGGGAATCTCATCCCCAAACTTCCAATCCCATCCAATACCACGCTGGCACTCCTCAACTGGTTGTGGATAGTGATAAAAATCTATGAAGAAAAGGAGATGGTTTAGGAATGATCATTGTTTATTAGTTAGAAATTTACATGCAAATTCATTATCATTGACACCACTTATTATCACCTACCAAACATGACGCAAGGATAACGTGAGAAAGTAGTGTCTAATTTACTAAATTTAGGTGTCCTATATATCTTGGGATGATCTAAAAGAGATTTGTGACCTATATTCGCTACTGATTTGGGGGTGGTAGGCATTTTTTTCTGGAACCACCTCAGTTTTTGTTCTTAAATTCATGTACCGTTGCCTTGGTTGTGGTAGTGATAATGTACAATGGTAATCCTATTTGGTGTCAACTTGGTCTATATAGCGAGTCATGGGAACTTTTTGTTGTTTTGCAGCTAACTGGAGTACTCAAGGAACTTGGATATACAGAAGAAATGGTCTACAAATTTTGAGGGAGGCTGTTAATTTAGTGATGAACTAAGAATCAATTTCAGATAATACCATAGCAATACAGCATCTTGTAGCTTGAAGAGCACAACTTTGTTAGAAATAATTTGTTCAGTGCATACTTGGTGCTCTACTTTTATGGGATTCACTCCATGGAGAAGTTGACACTTGCCTTTTCTTCACAGTTACGATACTGAACAAACGTTTGATGGGCGTTTTCTAAGCCCCATTGTTGAAATGAGATGACGTTATACAGAAAATCTTTGATTTCCTCCTGTAGCTTCAAAATAATTATTTGCTGTAAGATGATAGATATTTTCTTAGTTTCTTACTGTCTGAAAAAAGTATTAGCCTTCTTGTTGGTGAGGTTGTATAGGTTGCAAATTGCAAGTTCATTACTCATATGTTGTATGAGGGTCGAACAATTTAATCGACTGTAATTAGTCTTTGAATTTTAAGAATTGCAATTATATGAAATATATTCGTTAGGAATAGGATGAAATGATAAGTGAATAACCTAAGCTCAAGATTCAATGGTACGAGGGGAAAGAGTGGCTAGACCTATCATACTTTGTTTCCAATGGCATGAATTAGCAAACTATGAAAAAAGGTCTTCCTTCAACATAACAAGTAAATGTTGCAGAGAACTGTAAAATCATTTAGTTGTTTGTCATGATCACTTAGAACATTTAGACTATTGCATGAATCATGAAGCAAATACTATGAAGACGCACTAGACTGCTAGACAAGCATGTGATAACCGCGCTCTATAAAGATAAGGGTCACTCCACATTTAATCATTTGTTGCTTTTAAAAACAATATATTTCCACTATAAATGGGAGTGCGAATAGACACATTGGTGTGCGGATATCAACTCCCTACTAAACATCATTAAGAGTGAAAATACGTAATCGGTAGCTTGTCATGTGGAAAATACAATGTTGGAAATGATACGCAAGACTTACCGTCCACATCTAATGTTGGAAAATGAAAGGCAAGACTTACCAAAACGGACCTCTAATGTCGGAAAATGGTACGCAAGACTTACCAAAATGGATCTCTAATGTCGGAAAATGGTACGCAAGACTTACCATCCACATCAACAAAAGCTTTCTTACCTTACTAGACAGCATGTAATATCCGCGCTCCATATATATATGGGGCACTCCACATCTATTGCTTTTAACAACAATATTTTAGTTATAAATGGGAGTGCGGACATACACAATCCTATGCCAATATCGACTCCTTACTAGACTTTATTTAGAGTGAAAATACATAATCAATAGCTTATCATACGGAAAACACTTAATATCGGAAAATGATATGCAAGACTTACCATTCACATCACTATCTTTGGGATAATATATAGTAAATCACTGTGATATATATAAATAGAAAATCACATGACATTTTTGTAAATAGGTTGAAAATTTTTATTACCCCAATGCCCTTTAAAATACATGTAAAAAGACGATTTTACCATTAAACTTCTAACATGTAAACTCAAAATATAATTGTAATATGAAATTTCAGTCCTTTGTTAGTCTGCGACTCGAAACGGAAACAAAAATAAGCCCAAACCCCAAACCCAAATTCGTAAAACTCAAAAAAAAAACAACACATCACACAACTTCCACCACCCTTCACTCTCTCTCTCACACACACACACTGCAAAAATGTCCTGACTTTCGACCAAAAATCCTCCAATCCATGACTCCCTTTTCTCTCTCCAATTACACTTCTCACTACCAAAACCCTCAAATTCATCGAAATTTGTAATTTCAAAATTTCATATCAAACAACAATGGAGGATGATTTGCTCAAACGTAACACTGATTGTGTCTACTTTTTAGCCTCTCCTTTCACATGCAAGAAGGTTTCTTCACTACTTTTTTTTTTTTTTTTCCGGATATTTTCGTTGATTTTTATTATCTTCTTTTTCTTCCGTAATTTTCTAATTTCGTTGATCAAATCTCTTAATTGATTTTGTTTAACCTTGATTTTGTTCATAAAATGTTGTTTAAGATCACTTTGTTAATAATTCTTTGTTTTTGGCGGTTTTTCTGTATTTTGTTGTGTTAGGGTTTCAGTTTTGATCATGTTGATTGAAAATTTTGTGGTATTCTATTGTACATTGTGGTTTAATTTACAAATTGCTTGAATTTTTTAAGTTCGTTGAATATTGTAATTGTAACTTTGTAATTCGTCATTTTTTGTTGTTTTATTAATTTTTTGTGTAAATCTTATGATATACGAAATTTGTTAAAATTGTTGTTACATTGCACCATATTATGTTGTATTGAAAAGTTTTGCGTCTATTTACTTCAACAGGGTGTAGAATGTGAGTATCGGCATAGTGAAACGGCAAGGTTGAATCCGCGGGATTGTTGGTATTGGTTATCCTCGAATTGCCTTAATCCGTCTTGTGGATTTCGGCATCCAGTGAGTTCTTTCGTTTGATTGTTTTCATTTTGTCTGAATTTTGATGTCTTCGAATTGAATGATGTGTTGATTAACTCTTTTCGAACTGCAATTGTATTGTACTACTCCGTTCTCCCTAATATATCTATATATGGCATTAGTGCTGGTGTATTTTATCACGTATTGGATGTTGCTTGGCTTAGCCGGAAGTGTTCGTGTGCTGTTTTAGCTTTACTTCTTGGCTCTATCACATAACTTGTCAAGCTGATTTTGATTAGAAAAGATTGTTGGGTATATTTTTAATTGTTTATCCCTCATGCTATGAATGATCCATGTAAAGACATGTAAAGATGGAAGTTGCAACCAGTATTGATCCATGTCAGTATGCCACACTTTAGTATTGGTCGTGAAACTCGAGATGCACAAGTTCATATTGATTTATTTTTGATGCGTTGTCTGGAGAAAGTATGGTCAATTACTTGGGGTAAACATTAGTTGATGATAAAATGAGAAATTTTTTTTATCGTACATGACTAGATATTTTCATGGTCTAGAATTGGTGGCTTATGATCCTTGAAGTAATAAATTAGATTAAAGTTTGCAATAAGGCGAGTAGAATGCTACAACCTTTTTCTGCTTATCTATGGAGCTGAAATTCTGTGAGAGCAATTTATCGGGATTTAAAAATGAAAATCTTCGCAGCGCACAGTAAATTGGCTTAAATTACTGAGGACTTTATTGTATAATAAAATTACAGAATTTGTCTTCTTTGGATATATAAATGAATTGTCTGTCTTCTTTGCCTATTGTTTTGTTTTTATCCGGAACGTTCATAATTTATATTTGTCATAGGAGTTTGATGATGAATCATAATTCTCATATTGAGCTTTGGAATGCCTTAGTGTTAAAATGAATAAGTTAGCAGGCTAAATGTTAACAGTCTCAGTTGAATACTTTGAATAAGTTAAAAGGAACAGAAGAGAGATAAAAAATTTATCATTTCATCCTTCAGTTAGGTTGTGTTACTCTATAACGTATGAAATTGTTTAAGACTGATACTTTTGTTGCCAGTCTTATATGCTGAAAAAATCTGAATATTATTATCTTTTTCGTCTTTGTCTATCATTGGTGTGCCCTATGCTACTCGAACATGGCTAAAAGTTTTAATCTTGGTGACATGTCCAAGTGTTTTTAAGGCCGTGATTGATTGATTGACATGTCCAAGTGTTAGACGTGCCTGAACTTAAATGTTTAAACTAAAAGTACAAAATTGGGGCTAATGCATCATTAATGTGTTAGCTCTTTGTTCCTTGTATTATTGAATAAGTAAACTGATGAGATGTGGTGATTAAGTGTACTTGAATCATGCTCTCCCCCCCAACACACACACACACACACACAGTAAACTCACAATCAGGCAGAGGCAAGGGGCGTTTCATGAAGAACGGAGGTTAATTGTTTTAATTTGTCAATGTACAGCCCTTGGACTTGCATAATGAAGCACCAACAGAATCTGCTCAGCCTCTGCTTAACCGGTCTTCGGTGCCTGTCAAAAAGACTCCAGTCCCATGCTACTATTACTACAGTGGATATTGTGGCAAAGGGGACCAATGCCTTTACCTGCATGAAGCTGCTGATACTTTTGGATTGAAATCAAAGATGGTTAATTCAGTTGTGGCTGCATCAGTGCTTCCCATCGATAGTGTGACATCTGGAAGGGCTGATTCAGGGCCTATAGTTGCTGAAAAACATTCCACTCTACCAGAAGTGGGAACGGCAATGAAAGCTGGCAATGGATTACAGAGTGAGCAAAAACAGTTGTTTCGACGGCCAACTACTGCTATTTTTTCTGAACCAAGTACCTGTGAACAACTAACTATTCCTCAATGCCAAGAAATATTTGCTGGTAAAAGAGTGTCCTTGCAGCCGACTGATGCTTCAATTAAAAGTGAGAGTGTGGTTAGCTTGGATTCGGACCGAAGTTCAGAGGAGCTAATTGATGGCAACATTGTGCAAGATGAATGGTTGGAATCATCCCCTGGTTTTGATGTTCTTGTGGATGGGAAGACTGAAGGTATCGATTGTGAGGATGATCCAGAGTACTTGCATGCCCTTGATGATAATGATGAAGACTGTGAGCGCCTATATGTTCCCCGTGGCTTTGCTCATGAGGCTGAATATGATGAAAGAAAAATCTTTGATGATCACTTTTATGAGTCATCTGAATATTTTGGAGATGAGCTGAGAAACGATATTCGGGAATATTCTTCGAGACGCACACAGGATAGAAAGGCAAGGCGTGTTTTGGCAAGCAAGAGAAATTTTTTTTGTGAGGAATCAATTGATTCTGGTAGTCATGATATGGATCTTCGGGATTATCTGAGTAAAAGGAGGATGGTTGATAGTTGTTTGGAGACACGCGACGTGAGGTTTGACTGGGTGCATCAAGTAAGAGATGACAGGCAGGAGAGGCTTCAAAGGCATGCTTCAGTTCAAAGAATACATGGAAGGGTAGGATCAAAAGTGGAGAGAAACAGTGCTAGATTGCCTAGGAGGAAAGTTTCTGTAGGGGATACAGAACACCGAGGTAGACCTTGGAATTCACAGCATAATGACTTCAAGCGGTATAATGGGATGAAGTCGCATCAATCTTTGACTGAACGAAAGCCATACTCAAAGCGGGAGAGATGTGCTCAGGAGTCCACTTTTTATGGACCTAAGAGCCTTGCTGAGATCAAAGGTAACAGGAAACCAAGAGATTTCAACAAAACTAAGTCTGTGGACTTCGAAGGTCCCAAACCTTTGAGCGAAATCCTCAAGGACAAAAAAAAAGTCTCTGCTAGCCATGCCATTATGAGCAGTAGCAATTGACCTTTTGCTGATCAGGTTGTTCAGTTATTGTAGCTTCAAGCTTCAATGTCTAGCCCAGGCTTTTTTCTTTTCTTTTTCCTTTTGACACATTACTTGATGCTTGCAACATCCTTTTTGGTTGTTCAAATTTTGGGGTTTTGGGTGTGCATTTATGGCTGCCTGCCTATAAGGCAGTGGTGTTTTGCCTCTTTTTCTAGAGATTCAGGTTTCTGAATGTCTTGTACACCAGTTAGATGCTTAAATGGTGTGGCGGTCTCATTACACTGATTTGTGGAACTGCTTGGTTTGCTTATAAGGTATAGTCTTGTAAATAAGCTAATGATGAGTTTTTTCTTTTAGTCCATTTTATTGAAGAGAGAGTAAATCAGTTGACTGTTTGTTAATATTTAGTACAGTAGCGCATTATCTTTGATATTGTACGGTTCCGTAGCCTACAGCACAAATCAATGTTGTCGAATATTGACAGGGTTTGGAGCAGAAATGCCAAAGAAGCCCATACATTGTGCTTTGGAACTTTATGGAACATAATGCTGATATACAGATAAATCTCTCTTTGCCTTCCGTTCGCTCTTAATGTTTTTTTTTTTTTTTTTTTTTCTGATTTGAAATAAAGCACTGTACTGTGTGCTATATTATCTTTGTACGATCTTATAATATCCATGTGCAGTGGTCTGTCATAGGCTCTTTTTGCCTGTTTGGTATATCGTATACGTCCTATGATCCGATGGATAGCAAGTAGACATTTAATCACCACGAGTCCACGACAGACACAACCTTCTTTACATTAAGGTTAAGTAAACAAGGGAAATGTCACTTTAGTTAGCGATTATTGCTGATATTTTGCATAGTTTTGGTCTTCATTGCAAGTCCCACCAATATTATGATACCAAAGCTACCAACATTTGGTGGATCTAGAAATGTCTAGTACCTAGTAGTTAGTCAGTTAGACAGCTTGCACTATCCACTCCACTTTATTTTCCTACTTAACTGGGACCATGATCCCAAATTGGTTAGGTTCTCAACTTCTGTCACACCTATTTGTGGCTACTTCTTGCACTTGTAATCATATGGTGTAGCAAGGAGCCAATTCTATGAATGATTGCATGAATCATGTGCATAATGATTATTTTATGAATCTTACTATAGATTTTCAGAGGTCAGTAATTTGTAACCTGGCATATTAAATGTGTCATTAAAGAATTTTAATCGGTTATATCGATTATGGGTAAAATTATTCGTAGACTATTTGAGTGGTATATTGAACCAATTAATCATTCTTGCTTCTCTTGCCCCACCTTTAATCTAGCACTTCTGATCATCAGCTAAGCACTGTATTTTTAAAGTTGACTATTACAATTTTATCACTTGATTGCTTGGTTGATCAATAGACAATAATAAGATGCTTCTTACCTTACTAAATGTTTTCGTAACACCACATAATGTAGTTCAATTGAAATGAAAGTGTCCAACCAACAAAAGCTTTGTTAGCAAATAAGGAAAAAAAAAATATTAAAGTAATCGCTCGATACCTAGTGATCAATTCTATTTTAGCTTGACTAGTTTTGATAGATTGTTTTTGCTAAATTGCTTTACATTTTAAGGAGAGGTGACAACAATAAAGGGCACGTATAGACCGGATATTTTTGCCTCAAGTCTGACCATTTTCCCCTCGAAAAGCCCGATCCAGCTCTTTTCTTGGACNCCTTTCGCTTTTAATTTTTTTTTTTTTTTTTTTTTTTTCTGATTTGAAATAAAGCACTGTACTGTGTGCTATATTATCTTTGTACGATCTTATAATATCCATGTGCAGTGGTCTGTCATAGGCTCTTTTTGCCTGTTTGGTATATCGTATACGTCCTATGATCCGATGGATAGCAAGTAGACATTTAATCACCACGAGTCCACGACAGACACAACCTTCTTTACATTAAGGTTAAGTAAACAAGGGAAATGTCACTTTAGTTAGCGATTATTGCTGATATTTTGCATAGTTTTGGTCTTCATTGCAAGTCCCACCAATATTATGATACCAAAGCTACCAACATTTGGTGGATCTAGAAATGTCTAGTACCTAGTAGTTAGTCAGTTAGACAGCTTGCACTATCCACTCCACTTTATTTTCCTACTTAACTGGGACCATGATCCCAAATTGGTTAGGTTCTCAACTTCTGTCACACCTATTTGTGGCTACTTCTTGCACTTGTAATCATATGGTGTAGCAAGGAGCCAATTCTATGAATGATTGCATGAATCATGTGCATAATGATTATTTTATGAATCTTACTATAGATTTTCAGAGGTCAGTAATTTGTAACCTGGCATATTAAATGTGTCATTAAAGAATTTTAATCGGTTATATCGATTATGGGTAAAATTATTCGTAGACTATTTGAGTGGTATATTGAACCAATTAATCATTCTTGCTTCTCTTGCCCCACCTTTAATCTAGCACTTCTGATCATCAGCTAAGCACTGTATTTTTAAAGTTGACTATTACAATTTTATCACTTGATTGCTTGGTTGATCAATAGACAATAATAAGATGCTTCTTACCTTACTAAATGTTTTCGTAACACCACATAATGTAGTTCAATTGAAATGAAAGTGTCCAACCAACAAAAGCTTTGTTAGCAAATAAGGAAAAAAAAAATATTAAAGTAATCGCTCGATACCTAGTGATCAATTCTATTTTAGCTTGACTAGTTTTGATAGATTGTTTTTGCTAAATTGCTTTACATTTTAAGGAGAGGTGACAACAATAAAGGGCACGTATAGACCGGATATTTTTGCCTCAAGTCTGACCATTTTCCCCTCGAAAAGCCCGATCCAGCTCTTTTCTTGGACCCTTGTTTTAATGACTTCTAGTAGCATTGTAACCTTGTAGGAAGATTCAAGTTCTAAGGATATTGTAGGATGATTCTTTAATTCATGCAGGAAAGCTAATGTTTCAGAAACAACTCAAATATGGCATGTATCAATGTATGGTGTATTAATTACTTTATGTAGCCATCATATGCTCACCATACTATCCTACGTTCCTCCTAGGCTCCTACCCATCTTTGTTATCTTGTAGAATCTTGGGAGGATTTGCTATAATTAATTGTCTCAATGTATTAAATTATTAATACTAAAACTTTTACAGTTTAACTTATATCTCGACAAGTCGATATGTTAACGAGTCAAGTTCGGGCAACTTAACAAGTTACAAATCATGGTTCTGCTTTAGCACCCCTATCACTATATAGTTCTGTTTTAACCACAAATATATAAAGGTAAAATGGAAAAACAAATTGCAAAGGCAACAGCTAATAAGTCTCTAAAGGGCGTACGTTGAATAAGCATGCTAAAATTAAAAATAATAATTTTAAATAAGCATTAGTTATATCGTGAACATGATTAATGCTCCGTGCCATTTTAAAAAATTATTTAATGTTCATTTAATACACTGATTGCATTGCAAGATGGAATTACAGAAAACAATTACTACGTAAAGTGAATCGGGCTTAAAACAAAAAAAAAAAAAAAGTAAATCTTCTCAGAGTACGTAAAATATTAACAGCATTTAAACTAGTCAAACTCGCAACAACGAATCTGGTTAGGCCAACGGAACCTAGGGATCTGACCACCTGTCCTTTACTTAACTAACTCCTCTTTTTGGGTTAGTTCTGCCTAAAGCTGAAATTAGAAGATCTACAGCAACTTATTAAATTAAGATTAGTAAAAATTCTGTAATTTTTTATTGCATAATGATTAAACTGCTCTAATCATATTTCATTTGATATATTCTTTGTATTGTACAAGAAAATATATTTACTTTCATAGTATATAATAAAGGAAAAGTATTATATATTTGCTGGTCGGTCCATAACAATTTTCTAATTTAAATACTACTTCTATTACGAATAAAACATAATAATTAAATATTTTTTCTCTATATTTAATGTTAAATCGTTGCGTTTTATTTGCAACGGATATAGCATTTGACATTTAGTTTGTTTTGATTGCATAAGACACACCTTTAAATACATGATACTTTTAGCCAGTAATTATTATGATTTGTCGAAAAACAGAAATTTATGTAATCGTGATTTCGTGTAGGTTAAAATATTTGTCATTCAAACACTACTCAATTTGAAAAATATTTGTAATCCACGCTTGACTTAATAATGCATTTAAAAAATTAATTCTCCTAATTGTGGTGGGTTTATATTTATTCACGAGTAACAGCATTTACAGAATTATTGCAACAATCCCCCTTTTTTTCAACTGTCCTTTTCGTGTCCATATTGGATATGGAAAGTGGGAGTAAGTATTTTGTAATTGCCTCTAGTTGTCATAATTTTGATGATTTGAATAATATAATTTCCTACCCCCACCCTCTCTTTAATTAAATTTCGCTCCCCTCTATATATATGTGTAAGGATAAATATTACAATATCGTATAAAATCAATCCAACTATAATAACCATCTCTGATATATATTGCGATTTTAACAAAAAAAAAAAATTTTTTTGTCAAGTTACTCTACAAAGTAACAGTCAAAATTATATGTTGAGAAGTATGTAAAGTCCAAATATCGGATAACGATCGAGTACATAAATATATAGACGCCCACAAAATAAAAAGGAAATAAATTATATATTTCCCTAAGATATATACAACTTCTCATTTCATATTTCAACTTCCTCCCACCACCTCTATAAAAATTCTCCACACAACACATCTCAACATTTTCCCTCTACACTAAATAAATTTCTAGAGAGAGAAACTCCATCTATCAACCCACCATATAATCCTAGAGAGAGAAAGTCAATATCATAATTAAATTCAAAAAAATAAAACAAATACAATTAAATAATGGAAGGATTACAAAGGTCAGGAATATCATTTAGGAGGCAAGGATCCTCAGGTTTAGTATGGGATGATAAGCTAATACAAGAGCTAAATCAAGCGGCTGAGAAAGAAAGAGAAAAAGATGGTGTCATCATTGCATCATCAGATGATCATCATCATCATCATCAAGTGAAAGAAGAGAAGGTTGATTTAAGACGGAGTAAATCGGACGGTGGTGGTGCAAAGAGGACGTACCGTAGTGTCAAGGTTGAGCAAGCAGAGGATCCTCCCTCTCCTAGGCTTTCTGCTTGTGGGTTTTGCAGTGTGTTTGGTAAGGCTAATAATAATAATAGTAAGAAGAAAAAAAATGGTAAACCAAAAAACCATAATAAATGAGAAAAACAAAAAAAAAAAATTTGTTTTGATTGATGTTGAATTTTGATGGGGTTTTTGAATTTTTAGAGTTTTTTTAAGTTTAATGTTGTATACTTCATGTTTGATGGGAAAAACAAGATTAATTAAGGTTAATATGCATCAAAATTCAATGTGTTATTATGTAGTTTTAGTTTAGCTAGTGTTAAATGTTAATGTTATTTTAATTTGTTCATCTCTCAATATTATCCAATGAAAAAAAATTATTATTAAATTGGGTTATTGTGGTTGAATATTTATGAGGTTGTCTTCTATTTGTCTATATTTTATTGGTTGAGACATATTCATATTGTGAAGGGATGTAATTTTTGTCCAAATCTTTAATTTAGTGTGAATATGATGATGTTGTTGTTGTTGTTGTTGTTGAGTGTCCCTTTATCATTATATGTATTGTATTGGGTGTCTTCTAATATGTACAAAATTTACTCTATAATGTTGATATACTCTCTTGATATATCCTTTTTGTTATTTAGCGTGTTTATCTAAGTATTTTTATAACAACAGTCTTTGCTATAATCGATCTTTTATAACGGCTAAATTTTATGTGATTCAAATTTAGATTGAAGTAGTATAGGGATTGACAGTTTAATTCTATTATTTATTTCGAAAATTAGTGAGTGTAAATAAGATACCATGTGATTTTGATATTTGATATTTGATATTTTTCATAGGATTCACATTAATGATTCTTAACAAAATCACATGGTATCTATGATTAATTCTTTCCTTGTTGTTTAGCTTTGCCTCCTCTTTATTAATTAATTCTTATTAATGATGTTTGACGGGAAATATAGTGCAAATCGAGTTGTCATTAGACATTGATTATCATGCCAAATGATTTTCAACATGGATGCTTTCTTGTCTTTCACATTTTGGATTACTAAACTACCCTCTTCACTATTGCTCTGATTTTTGGAAACTTCAACAAATCAATAAAATTCGCCAATTTGTTTTTTTTTTTTATTTTTTTTTTTTTACTTAAACCACCAATGCATTAGACTAGTAGGAAATTGATATGTGCACTCTTAATATATATCCTCTGAATGATTAGTAGCTCAATTTTTTATATATGGTTTACTCAAATGTGTGTATTAAATTATCAATTAGTGGAGTGTCAGTATTTTTCTAGTCTCTTTGACATGAGTTTTTTGTTAATTTCTCTCTTTTTATTTCTTTTATTATTATTATTATTATTATTATTATTATTATTATTATTATTATTATTATTATTATTATTATTATTATTATTATTATT
>PYUH01000160.1:3946380-3981241 GCA_016808085.1 Suaeda aralocaspica
ATTGGAGGATTTGCTATAATAATTGTCTCAATGTATTAAATTATTAATACTAAAACTTTTACAGTTTAACTTATATCTCGACAAGTCGATATGTTAACGAGTCAAGTTCGGGCAACTTAACAAGTTACAAATATGGTTCTGCTTAGCACCCCTATCACTATATAGTTCTGTTTTAACCACAAATATATAAAGGTAAAAGGAAAGAAAAACAATTGCAAAGGCAACAGCTAATAAGTCTCTAAAGGCGTACGTTGAATAAGCATGTAAAATTAAAAAATAATAATTTAAATAGCCTTAGTTATATCGTGAACATGATTAATGTCCGTGCATTTTAAAAAATTATTTAATGTCATTAATACACTGATTGCATGCAAGATGGAATTACAGAAAACAATTACTACGTAAAGTGATCGGGCTTAAAACAAAAAAAAAAAAAAAGTAAATCTTCTCAGAGTACGTAAAATATTAACAGCATTTAAACTAGTCAAACTCGCAACAACGAATCTGGTTAGGCCAACGGAACCTAGGGATCTGACCACCTGTCCTTACTTACTAACTCCTCTTTTTGGGTTAGTTCTGCCTAAGCTGAAATTAGAAGATCTACAGCAACTTATTAAATTAAGATTAGTAAAAATTCTGTAATTTTTTATTGCATAATGATTAAACTGCTCTAATCATATTTCATTGATATTCTTTGATTGTACAAGAAAATATATTTACTTCATAGTATATAATAAAGGAAAAGTATTATATATTTGCTGGTCGGTCCATAACAATTTTCTAATTTAAATACTACTTCTATTACGAATAAAACTAATAATAAATATTTTTTCTCTAATTTAATGTTAAATCGTTGCGTTTATTGCAAAGGATATAGCATTTGACATTTAGTTGTTTTGATTGCATAAGACACACCTTTAAATACATGATACTTTAGCCAGTAATATTATGATTTGTCGAAAAACAGAAATTTATGTAATCGTGATTTCGTGTAGGTTAAAATATTTGTCATAAACACTACTCAATTTGAAAAATATTTGAATCCACGTGACTTAATAATGCATTTAAAAAATTAATTCTCCTAATTGTGGTGGGTTTATATTTATTCACGAGTAACAGCATTACAGAATTATTGACAACAATCCCCCTTTTTTTTAACTGTCCTTTTCGTGTCCATATTGGATATGGAAATGGGAGTAAGTATTTTGTAATTGCCTCTAGTTGTCATAATTTTGATGATTTGAATAATATAATTTCCTACCCCCACCCTCTCTTAATTAAATTTCGCTCCCCTCTATATATATGTGTAAGGATAAATATTACAATATCGTATAAATCAATCAACTATAATAACCATCTCTGATAATATTGCGATTTTAACAAAAAAAAAAAAATTTTTTGTCAAGTTACTCTACAAAGTAACAGTCAAAAATATAGTTAGAAGTATGTAAAGTCCAAAATACGGATAACGGTCGAGTACATAAAATATAGACGCCCACAAAATAAAAAGGAAATAAATTATATATTTCCCAAGATAATACAACTTTTCATTTCATATTTATTCCTCCACCACCTCAAAAATTCCCACACAACACATCTCAACATTTCCCCTACACTAAATAATTTCTAGAGAGAGAAACTCCATCTATCAACCCACCATATAATCCTAGAGAGAGAAAGTCAAATCATAATTAAATTCAAAAAAATAAAACAAATACAATAATAATGGAAGGATTACAAAGGTCAGGAATACATTTAGGAGGCAAGGATCCTCAGGTTTAGTATGGGATGATAAGCTAATACAAGAGCTAAATCAAGCGGGGAGAAAGAAAGAGAAAAAGATGGTGTCATCATTGCATCATCAGATGATCATCTCATCATCATCAAGTGAAAGAAGAGAAGGTTGATTTAAGACGGAGTAAATCGGAAGTGGTGGGGCAAGAGGACGTACTAGTGTCAAGGTTGAGCAAGCAGGGATCCTCCCTCTCTAGGCTTTCTGCTTGTGGGTTTTGCAGTGTGTTTGGTAAGGCTAATAATAATATAGAAGAAAAAAAATGGTAAACAAAAACCATAATAAATGAGAAAACAAAAAAAAAAAAAATTGTTTTGATGATGTTGAATTTTGATGGGGTTTTTGAATTTTAGAGTTTTTTAAGTTAATGTTGTATACTTCATGTGTATGGGAAAAACAAGATTAATTAAGGTTAATATGCATCAAAATTCAATGTGTTTTATGTAGTTTTAGTTTAGCTAGTGTAAATGTTAGTTATTTTAATTTGTTCATCTCTCAATATTATCCAATGAAAAAAATTTTATTAAATTGGGTTATTGTGGTTGAATATTTATGAGGTTGTCTTCTATTTGTCTATATTTTATTGGTTGAGACATATTCATATTGTGAAGGGATGTAATTTTTGTAAATCTTAATTTAGTGTGAATATGATGATGTTGTTGTTTGTGTGTTGTTGTTGAGTGTCCCTTTATCATTATATGTATTGTATTGGGTGTCTTCTAATATGTACAAAATTACTCTATAATGTTGATATACTCTCTTGATATATCCTTTTTGTTATTTAGCGTGTTTATCTAAGTATTTTATAACAACAGTCTTGCTATAATCGATCTTTTATAACGGCTAAATTTTATGTGATTCAAATTTAGATTGAGTAGTATAGGGATTGACAGTTTAATTCTATTATTTATTTCGAAAATTAGTGAGTGTAAATAAGATACCATGTGATTTGATATTTGATATTTGAATTTTTCATAGGATTCACATTAATGTTCTTAACAAATCACATGGTATCTATGATTAATTCTTTCCTTGTTGTTTAGCTTTGCCTCCTCTTATTAATTAATTCTTATTATGATGTTTGACGGGAAATATAGTGCAAATCGGTTGTCATTAGACATTGATTATCATGCCAAATGATTTTCAACATGGATGCTTCTTGTCTTTCACATTTTGGATTACTAAACTACCCTCTTCACTATTGCTCTGATTTTTGGAAACTTCAACAAATCAATAAATTCGCAATTTGTTTTTATTTTTTTTATTTTTTTTTTTTACTTAAACCACCAATGCATTAGACTAGTAGGAAATTGATATGTGCACTCTTAATATATATCCTCTGAATGATTAGTAGCTCAATTTTTTATATATGGTTTACTCAAATGTGTGTATTAAATTATCAATTAGTGGAGTGTCAGTATTTTTCTAGTCTCTTTGACATGAGTTTTTTGTTAATTTCTCTCTTTTTATTTCTTTTATTATTATTATTATTATTATTATTATTATTATTATTATTATTATTATTATTATTATTATTATTATTATTATTATTATTGTTATTTAAAAAAAAATACATGTAAAACAATTTAGTGTAACAAAAGTTTCTTTTTAATAAACATAAATTCATAATTATCTTATTGAAAATCGTACAAAATTTTGATTTCTTTCTTATTTTGTCAAATTTGTTACTTCTTATTGCTCTATTAAGTGAGAATGTGGGTTGGTTAAAAAGTTTTCCAAAAGAATTGAATAAAAATTCAAATTTTTATCTAGAGGCGTATGGATAACACCACTTTGTCATCCATTATTAATCCTCTAATGCATGATGAGGTTCTAATTAAGCATCATCTTGTAAAATGTTGCATTCTTAAAGTATTTGGATATGCCTCCCATCATCAATCAGCATTGCAATACCCTTGATACACGCACCTTGATTATTGTTATTGCCTATACAAATAAAGGATAATATAATATATATATATATATATATATGCTAGATATTGACATAATATTGTTTGTGCATTCAATCGATCAATTTTGTCGTCCATAGCGTAAGTTGTAAAGTTAAAATTTTTTAACACTATACTAGATACACTTTATTAGCTAGTCCTTTTATATTATAATTTGTTTTGATCGATTCCAACCTCTTAAGTATCAGCAATAATTTCACATTTTATATTTTTTTTAAATAACTTATAACTATTAAATGTGTGTCCTCTATTTTCGAATATTTTATATGATTATCAATATCCATTCTTATACAACCTATGTCCCATGCCAATTTTACATGTTTAGTGTGGTTACAAGCGTATCTAGTTTAGCCTTTCATGATTGTCATGGACTCATGCATGCTTTTATCTTCTTGTTTATTTGTGATCACAAAAACCACACAAGTAACAATCAACTATATGACATATCATATGAACTGATGAGTGACGGCTATTTAATTAAAATTTGATCAAATCATTTAAGCCACCACTATCTATGAGAGTGCCAACATCAACATCCAATCCAATTGTACTCGTATTCAATTTTTATCATATCAATATTATCATTATATGTGTTGAAAATTTCAATATTGAGTGGCTACTTTGATGAATTTATTATTGTTACACCTTTTATCAGAATTGATTTTTTTTTTTTATTTTATTCATTGTGGCCATTTCTGACCAATCAAAGTAATGTATACGACCCTATAGCATTCTTATCACTTTGTCCTATATACTAATATCTTATTTATGGATTAAATTATAAAAAATTAAAAATGACCTATGTTAGTTATATATTGTATTTGTGAACATTCATATTATTTATGCATTCATACATGAAATATTTTGTTTTGCACTTTTGCGTGCGTGGTTTGAACTTTAAATCATGCATGCATAAGAAATAGGATAAGGTACATAATTTTAGACTCAAAATGGAGTATCATTTCTCATTTCATCACATAAATAGTTTGTGTTATACTTGAAAGTCAAAAGATAAAGTTCTACTCATTATTTGTTGAATATATATTTGTATGTTCATATGACTATGAGTTGTCTCATGTTGAAGAAAAAATTGTTTAAAATTCGGAGATATACACCTTTGACATTTATGTGGGTTAATTAGTTACGTTCGTCGTGACTCAACTCTCTTATAACTTGTAATCCTAAAACTATCTTCCTCAATTCATGTAAACTATTTCTCAAATTATTTTGAAATTTAACATTCAAAAAATAAATTAACCTTTTTCCACCAGAGCTTATATATTACTTTGTATTTTAAGACTACATTGTTTATAGTTGCAAAACTTATGGAACTCTAAAGGGAGCTTAACTACTTTGTTTTTATGTTTGTAGTGTATATAAAAATAAATTTGCCAAATATCACCTTACAAAATAGAATTGATGAAAATTCTTTATATATGACACCCTCTTTTCTATAACGAGTTTAAAAAACCACTAAATTTGACAATCAAATGAATTTTATATAGCTCTAATTTATATTACGGGGTAGAAAATTAAACGATCACAAGTCATATAATAAAATTGATTTATATCAATGATAACATAATTTTTTATTTTAATATGAAGTATGGGATAAATTTTGTCTTTATGGTTGGTAAAGCCACTTGGAACAAAATCCTTCACAATCATGCAACATAATGGGCCATGAAGGTTGAAAAAAAATGAAAAATATGGCCTAATGTCCAAATGGACCCAAAATATAAGCAAATGAGTGAGATGGTAGATTAGCATTCTGCAGACACGCTTAAATTTGATGGTTTTCTTCATCATGCAAGGTTTTTTTATGCATCTACCCCAAATTTTTCTAACACATGTTAAATTGCCTAACCTTCTTCGAAATTGTTTATCGACTTATCAAAAAATATGAAAAATAATATATTTTAGCTAAGAAAGAAGAAAGAAAATATATTAAATTTATGGTAGGCAATAGAAAAGACTATTATTATAATACAATCATGTTCATGTGACAATACCTCACTTAGATGTAAACGGGTTTAAAAGATTGTTAAGCTTGTCTATGAGATGATGATTGATCTCCCTCGCTATTTCTAGTGATAGTATTACATTGAGAATCTATAGTAAAATTACCTTAATTAAAAACTTTATTCTTATGAGTACCTTAATGATATAGTATATAAACTATTTCTGGGTCTCAACCATTAGCTTAAGCTTTTGATTGAGACGGTCCTCTAATATGGTATCAAAGCTAGCGTGACACAAAGGTCACGGGTTCGAATCTCATCCACCCCTCCCTTCTAAATGGGCTCTCGTGTGAGAGGGCGTGATAGAGTATATAAACTATTCCTGGGCCTCAACCATTAGCTTAAGCTTTTGGTTGCGACGGTCCTCTAATACTTAATACCGAGGATCGAGGCCTGATCATCACTTTCACATAGTGCATTGCCAAATATAAAATAATACAAGACTTATTTTTAAATTGGGATCGTAACTTCTAAATCTCTTCCCCATTTGTCACAAAAGAAAAAACCTACTAGTCTTCTTTGTCACTCAGCATCTTTTAATCAAAATGATTGATGGCTTACGTCTTTGAGGCTTAGTACTAGAAACTCTTGTTAATAAAGCCGTTACATGTCTCAAATTTTAAATAATTCCTGGTCTTTTTCAGACTTTGTAACACTTTTATTGGTGATTTGTTCCATAGCACGTATTAGACATGTAAAATAAAGTCATCCTCCAATAGTCCAAATGTCCAATGCAACGACATACAACTATACAATAATACAACTAAACATTATTATAGCACTTCTTAAAAAAAAAAAATTATTGATATGATAAATTCAACTGATCATGTTAAAGTTATGATTTTATGGTAAAAAGTTATGACTAATTAAATTAAAAGTTTTCCTCAAACCGTCTGACAAGAGAAATGAAGCATATAAATATATATTAAATTTTTGTTTTCTCTTAACGACATAATAAAATTAACCAATCACGTAAAGGATAATGTTACCGAAGTGGTGTTATTATTTAACTATAGTTTATAGCATAAATTGTCAAAGTGGATACGATATATAGTTTAGTTATAAATAAACTGTAATCATAAACAAGGAAGTCTACCTGTGGTAAAACACCGTAGTTCATATGGAGCATATATTATATTACTCTTGATTATTATTAGAGCTAATTTTTCAAATTGCCCAACTAAACACTGATATTTTCACAATGATGAAAGCTAATTAGACTTTTATTAAAATACACAAACTAAGTGCCCTTTCTTTGACAAAGTATGCAATTATTAGTCTTATAATGTATCTAGTCAATAGTCAAAACCTTGTTTACAAATATATAATTAATATAGTGTGCACTTAACTTGATCCATTCTACATATTTTAGTAAATGGTTCTTGTGCTCAATTTGCTGTAATTAACTTGGTTAAGTAAGTACTAAATATATCAAAAATATAAATTTCACTGTTTCAGAGTCATAAGACTTTGTAAATAAAGATTAATTTAGCTCAAAATTAACCTTAAGAAACCTTGTTTCTTTAGATATTTCCTCTTCCATCTTTATGATCATTTGTCCTTGGTTGAGGTTTATTTGTGCTGTCGATTATTTATCAGAACATTAGATTTTATTGTGTATGATAAAAACGAGTATTTGATTTCGAAGTGTAAAAAATTACACACATTATATTTGTTTTACCATCTAAATAATATGCAGGACGCAAAAAGATGATTTGAGAAAGTTACTTTCGAATAAGAATCATATCCTATATATGTAAGTATGTATCTTTTAAAAATAAAGAAAAATATACACAAACTTACATTAATGGTCAACATTTACAGATTTGATGTGTGGATCGACCAAAACTAGATTAAAATAAGAAAAAAATATTAATAAAAAGTTTATGTTAAAAGGCCTAAGTTTAATATTTTCATATAGTCATATTTATTTAGTTTGTATATTGCAAAGCTTTCTGAACTTTGGTTTTAAACAGCAAAATGCACAACTTCTCCACTGAAAAGTATAGAAAACAGCCAGTTGCATGGGTAACAAATGACCCAAAACTTGAGCCCACAATGCAATGCCATGCAGGCCCATAAACTTTGTCAAACTCCTGTTACAGGCCCAACAAAAATTGAAGTTAGAACTTTGAAAAAGCCCAATTAATGTGAGCCCACAATGAATGCACATGGTTGACTAAGACATGTCATTAGAATGTAACTAAAACTAATTAATCAAGCAAAATACTGACAAAGTTATAAATTATAGTAGTATTTAGAAACAATTAACTTATGATAACACATGGGGTGTTGGATCTTTCTTAAGATTATGTTGATTTAATCATCTTAGTTTAACAATAATTAGTACAAAATTCCATAGCATTATATGATTTTTGGTAGGTATTAAGTAGCAATCATAGAGAGGGGGACCATATTTGGAGGGACTAGATTGAAGGGAGGGTCTTGATCTAGAATGGGAGCATGGGGTGCTTATTGGTCTTTGTTGGTCAATTTGACCAAATTAATTTCTATACATTGTGTTTGTGAGGAGATCTATGAACATGACTAATTGTCTACAATCATTTATAACCAATTTAATATTAGATTAATTGAATTTCTTTTTTATCAGGATTATAATTATGTACCTAGTATATAATTTGGTGTAACCACTCGAAAAATTATGTGACATGAATATATGGTCTTATAACTCGACAACGGTACATATGAAAAGAACATGGATGTTAATTGTTTGATTATTCATCGGTATGTTGTATACGTTGTAATTTTAACGATAAAGGATAGAAAAGAATGAAGTGAAAGATACATCATAGTCAACGAAAGAAAAAAAAGACAGACGATTTAATCACTACTAAATATAATTCACAAATTAAAGGATACTTTTTTGTTATATTAGCAACACTGACGCGTAGATTAACATATGACGGCAAGTGACATATATTACCCTGACAGCTCCTTTAAGTTTTATTTCATTCCTTATAGGTCGTATTTAACATGCCACACAATGTGTAATGTGTATATGTAGAAATGGAGTTGCACAAACTGAGTATTAGCAATTGAAGTTCCCTGAAATAAAACTAACTACATGATGCTTAGCATTAAATTTGGTTGGACAATATAAAATGGGACACTCCATGTGCTCTATCTTCTTGCAGTAGTAGTACTCTTATGCACTTAGCCACTTACATAGTTTATAAATTTGCATCTTCAATTCTTCAATACCAAAATTGTAGAAAAGATTGAACAACTTGTGAATTCATACCTCATACCAATCTAATGAAATGACCATGTCCCTTTCTTGTTTTGTTGGGATCATTCTATAATTAGTCATCAAAAGACAGTATTGTAAGCATCGGTGTTTTACTTTGATTGCTTGTTTAAGGGATTAAGATTTTCACCGCTTTTAACATCTACCATTTTCAAGCAAATTTTGTCAAATGAAAAGTCAAAACTTAAAGACAGTGTTTGGTAATTAACTTTTACACACTCAAACTCTAGTAGACTTCAACTTTACAAAATTCAACTGTTGGACCTTGAAAAGGTTGCCATCAAAAGCACAATAATATTATTAATTGTAAAGAGGGAAAGTACCATTGTTTAGGCTTTCTTATTTACTCTTTTCATTGTCACTAACTAAACACCCAAGTCTTTGTCACAATTAGAGTCTAGTAGTCCATTATTACTTCTTTTTTATGCTTGTTATGCTAATATCATCATCTAATCACCCTTACGCTATTAAAAGTTTTACCTTTACCTTTTCTCGCGTCAAAAAAAAAATTTATAGACGTAACCAACATTTCTCCATCTCACAAAAAGATTCTAAACGGAAGTAACATTTATAGACAAAGCAAGCACGAATCAATCAATGGAATTTAAAATGAGAAATTGAGAATTTATAGTTAAATGGACTAACCTTCTTCAAATTGTAAGCCATATGTCTAGCACTAAATTTCTCCAAACTATCATAAGTCTTTCTTGCACATTGAAAAGCTTGAATTTGCATAAACCCTGGCATATCAGTTACCAAAACCTTAACTTGCAACAATGCAATTGCAGAAACAATATCATTATTTTCCACTTTTGCCCCTGTTGATTTTCTTGCTTTCTCCACAAACTTCCCTACATATGCCACACTATTTTCAACATGGGAAATTGAATTCCTTCCTCCTTCTTTTTTCTCTTCTAGGAAAGGGAATCCCTTTCCCTTCTCCAATTCCCTTTCCCTTTCCCTTTCCTTCACCTCAACATTCGAAACTGATGATTTCCTTTCCTCCATATCAATACCTTTTCCATTAATATTACTACTACCTTTTGCCAAACTCATCAATATACCCTCTACAGTTGACACTGATTTCCTTTCCCTTTCTTTGTCATTCATTCCCTTTCCTACTTCCTCCTTTTCCTTTTCCTTTTCCTTTTCCACACCATTGTTTGGTTTTGGCTTTGACTTTGACTTTGACTTCCTTAGACTCCCCCAAACACTAGAAGGAATGATTCTTTTCGTTACCGACGTCGTTGGCGGTTGACATTCCGGCGTCCGGCTACCGGTGGCAAACTTATAAACATATAAATTACCCTTCTTTTGCTTCTCAAATGATGTTGCATACATTTTCTAGCTTTTTATCTTCTTACAACTAAACACTAATTGCTATATTCTAAGTTTGGAAGTGTATAATATATGGTACATATATATAATACAAATACAATGTTATCAATTGCTAAGGTGCATGTAAAGGATATAAATGAACATAGGAAGTGACACTATTAAGGAATTTTAGGACTTTAAAAAATGTATGGCCCATTTACATATATATATATATATTAATAGTAATGTTATTAATTATATAATTAATGATAATGATCCAGAAATTGGGTGGAAAAGATTAATATTAAATATAGCAGACCATGTGGTATTGCCAGTGATTAAGGAACACATAAAAGTGGGTGTATATTGTATTGGGTTGGTTGTAGAGTGGATGAATTTTGTTGATATATAGGACTATAGGATTATATATTTTGTTTAATTATTTTAATTAATTCTAATGATTTGATTAATTTGTTGGTATGATTTGATTAATCTTTGTTTGTTTGTAATTGATCAATAAATAATCATAGGGAGTATGATGGGGTTGTATGACCAATTGGAGCCCTTGTATGGAGTATATTTGTCTGTTAATTGGGTATGTTGCTAAGCTTTCTAACAAAAATATGGCCTACCCTACTTTTTGTTGTTTATCATCCTCTATATTACAAGCCACTTTGAATTTTGAAATATTAATGTATGACTTTTTAATTCTATATTAACATCATCATCGGTTCATCACATTGACAAGTTTGATGAATTGTTCGTAGTGTTTGTGAGTTTGAAAACAGCTGAATTGAACTGAACCTGAATTGATTAGAGCTGAATTGAACTGGACTGAATTGAAAGTTTTTTATAAAGGATTAATGAGTAGCAAAATAAAAGAAGAGTTGAACTGAATTAAAAGGAACTGAACTGAACTGATTTTAAGCTGGGGGGAGTGGTCACGCCCAAGATGATAATTGCGTATCATATTTATATCAAAACTCACATATGAGTCCAACTTCATTAAACCATAGGTACAGTAGTGTAGCTTGTGAAACTGGCACATATTCATCACTCTCACACTGAGTCACTGACCTAACTAAGATCACATACTCAGTTTCATTAGGGGACCATTCACATATTCATAGCATCCGTATTATTGTAAGTTAGCCTTTGATTTGCGTGGGTGAATTTTGTTACGTAATCTATAACTGATAATGCTATACATAATCTTTAGGGTTAAATATAAACATTAAATATATATATTTATAAACGGTAATAATTTATGAAACTTAACAAAAATCTCACATAGACACCTTTGCAGTTAATGCTTGAATGAAAAAATATTTTCTATTTTAAACACCTTATTCATAGCCCTTAAGGCTACAAATAACATTCTCCATCTAAAAATAGCTAGGTAGATATATATGTGATAAATGAATGATAAATTGAAAATTGACAAACAATTAGAATAAAGTTAGAGGTTTTAGCTTAGGGAGGTTTTTATTTTATTTTATTTTATTTTAATTTTGCTTCATTAATAGTATTTGATTAATGTGATATTATGTGGAAGTTTGTATAAATTGGCCTACCAAAATTAAGGAAATGGTTGAATTAAAATAGGTAGGCTCTCATTTTCAGTGCACCCAACAGAAGTGGACGATGTCTAAAAATTCATGGACAACATTACCTCTTAAATTCATACTTGATATCTATCAGCTGAATTGATGATGTATGTAGTGTCGTACTCCTTTATTCCTCTTATCATTATCTGCTGGAAATTAGGGCTCTTAGCTAGGAAGGCAGGCAACTAGACATGGTGATTTGGACCTGTAGTTTAGGTTTTTAATTCCTAACAACTTTTGGTCCATTTTATATGTCACAATGTAGTCCGTATTAAAGTTTGCAATCGAATTTCATCTACATCAATTATCCTTATAACAACTCATTATATATGCACCAAATAAGAAAAGCAAATAAAATTCTTCTATTAGTATTTTCGTTAATCGAATCATTTAATTTTTTACGGTCCGACCATCTTGCTATGTCAAATTTATTGATTGCTTTTTATTTGCTTAAAGAGTAATAATATTGTTTTCATAATCATCTACCGTAGTAATGCCTACTTTTTAAACTACAAAATTTTCACCTATAGTTTGTCAATGAAACAGAATCTTATCTATATTTAAAACTTCTACAAATTTTACACCTATGTATGCATTGGCGGAGCTAGCTAAGGGCACGGTGGTGCACGTGACCCACCAAAGCCCAAGACAAAAATGAAGTTTAGAAAAAATGGGGGATAAGGGGAAATTGGATAATTTTTTAGTTGCATATTTGCATAGAAAGAATAAGATCAATGGGGAAGAGGATGAAGAAGGGTCGGGTAGTTGTAGAATAAAGATGAGTTAAAGAAGAAGATGAATAGTTATAAAGTGGGCTTATTTTATTAATTAAGAATTAGATAGATGGGTTAATGGAGAGTGAGCTGGTGGGGTACAATGTTAGGGACAACATTCAATTGAATTTATGAAAAAGAAGTGGTATATGTAGAATTTATAAATTGTTTTTTTTCATATTCATAGTATAAAAAAACTAGTTTCAAATAAAACAAAAACTTTACATGTACCTTTCATTCCTAGTTTTCTACGTGACCCTCCTACTCTTATAGAAGTATTATTTATGAGTTATGGAGTATGATTTATTTGATCATTGTTTTTAAAATGTGTGTATTATTGTGTATTTTTTAAGAAAAATTGATCGATTTTGTGCCATTCATGTTTCTAGAAATTACCACTTTAATCTTCCACTTTAATCTATTGCACTTTATATTATACAATATCTCTATATTTATATTATCTTCATTAACAAATCTTCNCTAATGATTTGATTAATTTGTTGGTATGATTTGATTAATCTTTGTTTGTTTGTAATTGATCAATAAATAATCATAGGGAGTATGATGGGGTTGTATGACCAATTGGAGCCCTTGTATGGAGTATATTTGTCTGTTAATTGGGTATGTTGCTAAGCTTTCTAACAAAAATATGGCCTACCCTACTTTTTGTTGTTTATCATCCTCTATATTACAAGCCACTTTGAATTTTGAAATATTAATGTATGACTTTTTAATTCTATATTAACATCATCATCGGTTCATCACATTGACAAGTTTGATGAATTGTTCGTAGTGTTTGTGAGTTTGAAAACAGCTGAATTGAACTGAACCTGAATTGATTAGAGCTGAATTGAACTGGACTGAATTGAAAGTTTTTTATAAAGGATTAATGAGTAGCAAAATAAAAGAAGAGTTGAACTGAATTAAAAGGAACTGAACTGAACTGATTTTAAGCTGGGGGGAGTGGTCACGCCCAAGATGATAATTGCGTATCATATTTATATCAAAACTCACATATGAGTCCAACTTCATTAAACCATAGGTACAGTAGTGTAGCTTGTGAAACTGGCACATATTCATCACTCTCACACTGAGTCACTGACCTAACTAAGATCACATACTCAGTTTCATTAGGGGACCATTCACATATTCATAGCATCCGTATTATTGTAAGTTAGCCTTTGATTTGCGTGGGTGAATTTTGTTACGTAATCTATAACTGATAATGCTATACATAATCTTTAGGGTTAAATATAAACATTAAATATATATATTTATAAACGGTAATAATTTATGAAACTTAACAAAAATCTCACATAGACACCTTTGCAGTTAATGCTTGAATGAAAAAATATTTTCTATTTTAAACACCTTATTCATAGCCCTTAAGGCTACAAATAACATTCTCCATCTAAAAATAGCTAGGTAGATATATATGTGATAAATGAATGATAAATTGAAAATTGACAAACAATTAGAATAAAGTTAGAGGTTTTAGCTTAGGGAGGTTTTTATTTTATTTTATTTTATTTTAATTTTGCTTCATTAATAGTATTTGATTAATGTGATATTATGTGGAAGTTTGTATAAATTGGCCTACCAAAATTAAGGAAATGGTTGAATTAAAATAGGTAGGCTCTCATTTTCAGTGCACCCAACAGAAGTGGACGATGTCTAAAAATTCATGGACAACATTACCTCTTAAATTCATACTTGATATCTATCAGCTGAATTGATGATGTATGTAGTGTCGTACTCCTTTATTCCTCTTATCATTATCTGCTGGAAATTAGGGCTCTTAGCTAGGAAGGCAGGCAACTAGACATGGTGATTTGGACCTGTAGTTTAGGTTTTTAATTCCTAACAACTTTTGGTCCATTTTATATGTCACAATGTAGTCCGTATTAAAGTTTGCAATCGAATTTCATCTACATCAATTATCCTTATAACAACTCATTATATATGCACCAAATAAGAAAAGCAAATAAAATTCTTCTATTAGTATTTTCGTTAATCGAATCATTTAATTTTTTACGGTCCGACCATCTTGCTATGTCAAATTTATTGATTGCTTTTTATTTGCTTAAAGAGTAATAATATTGTTTTCATAATCATCTACCGTAGTAATGCCTACTTTTTAAACTACAAAATTTTCACCTATAGTTTGTCAATGAAACAGAATCTTATCTATATTTAAAACTTCTACAAATTTTACACCTATGTATGCATTGGCGGAGCTAGCTAAGGGCACGGTGGTGCACGTGACCCACCAAAGCCCAAGACAAAAATGAAGTTTAGAAAAAATGGGGGATAAGGGGAAATTGGATAATTTTTTAGTTGCATATTTGCATAGAAAGAATAAGATCAATGGGGAAGAGGATGAAGAAGGGTCGGGTAGTTGTAGAATAAAGATGAGTTAAAGAAGAAGATGAATAGTTATAAAGTGGGCTTATTTTATTAATTAAGAATTAGATAGATGGGTTAATGGAGAGTGAGCTGGTGGGGTACAATGTTAGGGACAACATTCAATTGAATTTATGAAAAAGAAGTGGTATATGTAGAATTTATAAATTGTTTTTTTTCATATTCATAGTATAAAAAAACTAGTTTCAAATAAAACAAAAACTTTACATGTACCTTTCATTCCTAGTTTTCTACGTGACCCTCCTACTCTTATAGAAGTATTATTTATGAGTTATGGAGTATGATTTATTTGATCATTGTTTTTAAAATGTGTGTATTATTGTGTATTTTTTAAGAAAAATTGATCGATTTTGTGCCATTCATGTTTCTAGAAATTACCACTTTAATCTTCCACTTTAATCTATTGCACTTTATATTATACAATATCTCTATATTTATATTATCTTCATTAACAAATCTTCTATTAGTATACATCATTGCTAAAACAAATTTATGAAATTAGCTTTTTGTGAGAAGTAATTTTCTTTTTTACGTAACGATTAAAATATGAGTAATTATATGCCTTTTTTCTTTATCTAAAAAAAGCACGTAAATAAGTAATATGATACTTATAACACATATTTGGTTGTAATATGAAGATTTTATTACTAATTGGTCGTAGTTAAAATTTTTCGATACTATTACAGACGATCGATAGTTGATGGTGAACCACCATTTTCGGAATCCTGCCTCCGCCACTGTATGTATGAATGTATCTCAATTAGCTAAATTGTTATTAAGATCTTTGTAATATTAAGTGTTATGATTTTTTCCCCGATTTCTAAAATTCTTAGGATCGATAGTCCCAATGACTCCCTAAACACCAAAAAAACAAAGTGTCGCAATTTAAAGCAGAGGAAGTATCAAGGAATTTATTCAAGTAATTGCCGCTTAAGTGTTTGGGCCTTGGCTCTAAACTTCTAATACGATGTAAATGTGCAACTAACATGTAATGATGTGTGATGTTTCTTGGCCTTGGATAGTGGACTAGCTAAAATCATTGCAATAATCATGCCTGCATGAAGACCACAAAACATAAACAACAAATAAAATTGGAAAATTGACTACACAATCACTTTCTCCCAATTAACATAAGAAAAAATTATTTTCTTGTAAGTTATTCTAACGACTAAATGACAAAAATTTCTTGTGATGTTATAAACTTATGTACCTCCTCCTCCAAAAGTTGCAACAATAATTCTCAATATTATTCAGATTTTTTGTTTTACTTCATCCGTTGAAATAATAGTTGCGTTTAGTCAAATGAATGTATTTGATAGAGGATATACACACAATATTCGAAAGGATATATCTTTGTAAACTAGATGCATTATTTTAATATGGAGTAGTAAATAAAATCTCTATGTTTCCTTCTTAACACATAGATCTCCTTTTTTTCATCCCGCTTCCCTCTCCTTAAAAAAGTCATTTGAGGATTGCATTTTACAAAGCAAAACAACTAATTTGCTACAAAGGAGTTGAAGTAACTAAAATATAAAAATATAGCTTACATTTTAACGCCTTTTCGAACAATTTTAGTTAAAGCATTCACAAATCCATAATGGCAAACTAACAACCCTTGTAGCTTTATATGCCACGTCATATTTCTAGGTTACAATTAGGCTACAACTACCCATCCACACAATCACAAGCTACAACATCTTCTCAATCTACAACCTGTAATCTATTTTGCTTAGCTTCACATTGGTTGAGCTGATAGCTTGGCATTTTGCATATTTGCAAGCGAGTTTTTCTAAGGGCCTGTTTACTTCAGCTTAAAATTCATTCAGTTCAGTTCAATTCAGGTCAGTTCAATTCAGTTTAGCTTTTCTCTTATTTTGCTATTCATTAATTCTTCATAAAAAACTTCCAGTTCAGTTCAGTTCAACTATTTTCAGCTGAAGTAAACAGTCCCTAAGTCCAGCAGGGTTGCATAATAAAACCTATTGATAATATGAGAAGTAGCCTTCTCTCAACACCAATCTTGTAACAATAATTGTGTTTGCAAGTGATATACGGAGTAATTTATTTATCTATTTATTTTGAGGCTAATGTAAGTGTAGCATTTCAATCACTTCTCCGGCATATAAATTTGGCCAACGTTAAGGCTTAATTTTTTGCTAAAACTACGGCAATGCGGCAAACCACTTGCCGATTTCCTTTGTTGTATTGGGAAGTGAATTAGTTTAGAAAGCACACTAATCACTTTTCACTACGGACCTTGGTCCCCTAACCTTTACCATCATGCAAAGCTACTTTTCCTCCATTTGTAAATTTTTTGTCGTGTTTGTGACTCATTTGTACAAGGAAATTAAGTTTAATTGCCCAAGTTATGTTCCTTTCATTTTAAGGACATAGTATAATATTTCAATTGATCTATCAACATAAGACACAATAGTTCCAAATGAAATTATGTATACAAAATTTACTTTGGTATGTGAGTATTTCAAAAAGATGAATTTATATAATAGCGGGCTGCACTTTAGTATAAGATATAGGTAGATAGATTTGTCCTTTTCGCAAATTATAAAGTCCTAGTAAAAACAAGCGAAAGGATACATTCTCTTTATTTACTTTAGCTAGGTAATTAATTAAAGTTGGATAATTGAAATGAGTGTTCATTTTATCACAACTCGTACTAGTTAACTCACTTGTATAACTAAATTAAAAGCACCCATAACAATAACAGGCGATTAGATCTCCTATAAATTTCACTTCTGCTAATTCTTAGCTAACAATTGCAACCTAATTAGGGCCTGTTTACTTCAATTGGAAATAGTTAAATTGAACTGAACTGATTGGAGCTGAAATGAACTAGACTGAACTGAAAGTTTTTTATGAAGGATTAATGTATAGCAAAATAAAGGACTCTAGAACATCTACTGGTACATGTTACATACATGCTACCTTTGGTAATTATAAGGTATGAATATGGTGACCAATCAAATGGAAAGATTAAGGTATACAAAACCAATCATTTACTAATTAACTAATTATTAATCTGTGTGTTATGTTTAATCAAAGATTGCAATTAACACGTGAGCAAATTTGGTTGGACAAATCACGTTTAAGTGGGATAATAGGGAGATTATCACAATCGCAAATCTCAATCATCAAACCATCAGGGTCATGGAAGAAGAGTTGATCAACAATGATTCCACCTTCAATTACTGTGTTCTTAACATACTCCATTTCCATCTCCTTTAGCCTCTTTTCTACACTAGCTATGTTCTCGCACTGCATTTTCAAATCGCCAAACGTGTCATAATAATGTGATACATCACGATAATTAGTCTCACATACATATTAAGACAATGTATATGTATTCAACTAAGTTAATCTAAAAATAAGTCGAGAAGAGCATACATTACGAAAGAGAATGACCCTTTATGCTAGAATGTACTATAAGGAAAGATTGAAAGAAGGGGTACGTTCGGGAGAGAAATACCTGGAAGGAGATATGGTTGTCTTTGGGATTAATGACTCTAACAATTGGGTTGTATTGATCGTCGGATTGTAGCAAATGTATGCCAATACCAAAGTTATACAACCTACATTATATTATGAAAAGACGAAAACTATACAAGTTAAGGTAATTAATCAGTTTAGAGCTCGAACGATCAATAGATTAAACATATATTTGCACACATATTGAAGACTATTGAACATACCAAGCACCATGAAAATTTAACGAGTGCGGTCGTTTAATAGGGGAAAACCCAAGAATATTTTGGTAAAAATCAAGGGATTTTTCGACGGAATGACACCTAATTGATATATGATTCACCGATGTTAGACGAAGAGGATTCTCCTTATTGTTTCCTCTTGTCATTACATCTTCTTTTAACGTTCCAACCATAAATTCAACTAAAATGAATACTAGCACCAAAAAAAATCCAACACTATTAAAGCGAAATGGTGTTTTGATATATGAATATATGAATATATGAAAGATAGTTTAGTGGTAACATGCATTTATATACCAAGTATATAGGTTGATAATAATATTCGAGTTTTTTTTGACTTTGTAAGCAAATACATGTACTTTTGCGCGTATAATGGTAATACCTACGGCAGCGCAGTTGTGACTTGTGAGTTGCATATATTCAAGTTGATTGGTGATTGGTGATTGGGTGATCCATCGATGTGATATGATCTTAATTAGCTAAGTTAGTTTATTACTTTGGTGTTGTTTGGTTCACATGGGAATTATTTCGTATAGAAAATTTTATTTTATGGGAAAATTTTTGCCTGGCTAATTTCGTAGAAAATGAGAAATTTTGTTTGGTTACTTGATGAGATTTAAAGTTTTCCATGGGAACCTCAACTTATCAAGGGGGCCTTGGTAAGTTAATTCCACCATTTGGTAGGAAATAGAATTTCCTAGGAAGTTCAAATCCTTATTCTTCTGTCAATTAAATAACACAATTTCTATTGACTTTTTAGGCAATTGTATTTCCTATGCTATTAAATGTCAACCAAACAAGGGCTTAATATCGTTTATGTAATACATTGTATAAATTTGCAATTTCTTGTGAAAGTTGACAAATTGTTTGCGTCTATTAATACTACGAGTACATACGCGCCCAATTTCTTAGACATGGTATGTTTGATACTTTGGATTATCATATAATATATATATATATATATATATTGTTACAACAATAACTTAGGGCTTGTTTACTTCAAATGAAAATAGCTAAATTAAAATGAACGAAGTTGAACTAAACTGAACGAATTTTAAGTTGAAGTAAACAGACCCTAATTACTATAGAATATCCGGTGAAATCAAAAAAATAATTTGTCATTTCGTTATTCTTTATTTTCAACTTTTTATTGCTAGGAACTATATATGCCTTAGTAGATCCAAACTATGTTTTTGGAACTGCGGCATAAATACTTTGAGGGACAAAAAAAGAGTTAAATGGATAATAATGTCATTATCCATAGATTTATAAAATTTAGATAATTTGACATAAATCATCATTGTGATTTTAAGGTTTATATTTACAAGGACATCTTAATGTTTTTTTATTTTTGTGTAAGAGCTATTTGTGGCCTGCAGAGCACTACTTGTAAGAGTTGCTCAATTCAAAATTTGGAAATAGGTTAAGCACTAACAAAATTTGCTGGAATTTTAGAGGATTATGTCCATCACGTTCATCTTTGAACATACTGTTTTAAATATTAGAAAACTCTGTCATTCAAAAGTTAAAGTTGATGACTAAGACCTAGAAATAATTTATATACTTTATCATGCCTCCTCACATAAAAGCCGTGGCGCTAATACCATATTAAAAGATCGCCTCAATCAAAAGCTTAAATTTATGGTTAAAGGCTATGTGATAACTAATCTGGTTATTAATAAACAATCTATATGCTCATATAATTAATACATTATAATTTGAAAGATTTTGTGAGGGAAACTTTATAATAATAATAATAACAATAATAATAATAATAATAATAATAATAATAATAAAGTGTGAAGAATATTCTTGCAGTCTTGCTTTGCATCGCAGAGCATTACTTAGAAAAGTTGGCTTTACTCATACCTTCGGAGCTACTGGCCGACCACGTTTGGATCAGCTCATCACGTTCGTCAAAGGTTGCAAGATCAGCTAAATTACTTTCTGAAAGTATGGTTTTCTTTTCATGCATTAGGAGACATAAAAGACAACAATATATATGAACAAAAATTGATCACCTTTACTAGATAGGTGTACGTATGCATAGTTCATATGGGTTGGACTCAAGTTTTGGCGAGTTTTGGGGAGGATTTTAAGCCCAGATCGAATTCGATCAAAAGGGCAATCAAATCCGACCAAAAATTATAGGTTTGGGAAACGACCTGACTAGATCGATGAGGGCAAAAGGCAACTTTGGTTCCACTTGACTAAACCATAATCACCTCTACTCTTAATTCTAAAGTTATCAAACAATAATGACTGATTGATCTAAACTGGGCCACATAAAGTATGAAGTCGATTTTGTATAAGCTAAAACCATTCATGGGGTATCTGAGGTCGACAAAAACATGGTAGAAATATGGTGTGCCAAAAGGAGAAGAGATCGGAACAACATATGAAAGTCGAAGTGAAGTCTATAGCACACGCTTTTTTGGGGTCCGGGAGTCCCTAGGAAAAATGTCCAATAAGTTTATATAATACCCGTTGGTTCAAAAGAGGGTTCTAGGAAAGATACTCAGGGTTCAAACGGTCATAAGATGGTGCCGGGAGAGTGAGAAAGACAGTAGTGTCCTTACATTAGAAATGCTCTTTTAAGGAAACTCAACAAGGTTTTAGAGGCTTAAATCGAGCGTAAAGCACCTTGGGATCACCTACAACACGTGTTAGCAAATCAGGGCGAATATAAGACGAAGTCTGGGATAGCCCTCCGAATTGAAAGACGAAAACAAAGGCGAACACAAACCAAGTAATTCGGGGTGAGAAGGCTATAAAAGAGATGATAACAAGTTTATAAAGGGTTATGCAAAAGGTTGTTTTTCCTGTCGTTCGAAAAGACCATAAGAGGGATGTTTGCAAGTTTTTAGTGACTGAAACTGATCATTGAGAGTCCTGAGGTGGCCCATAGCATCGGGTAAAATTTAAGACAAAAATAAGACGGAGCCCGGGATGGCACCTCCGGAGGCCTCAGATGAAGGCTATTATTCGTTATTTTTTCGGTTTTCGAGTCCCTGAAATAAAGTTTCCAAATATTTTACAAGGTGATCGTATGGCCAAAACATAAACCCAGACAAGATAATTCAAGGTAAAAAGGTTATAAGAGGGATGATAACAAGTTTTTTAGAAGGTCCAGGAAAATGTTGTACCCCCTTCGTCTGAAAAGGGTATAAGAGGGATGTTAACAAGTTTTGGTGGCCGAAACCGATCATTGGGAGTCCTGAGGTGGCCCATAGCACCAAGTAATAAAATAGAGCGAAAATAAGATGGAGCCTGGGATGGCCCCTCCGGAGGCCTCAAACGAAGGCTATTATTCACTATTTTATGGGGTTCCGGGGTCTTGAAAATAAAGTTGTCAAAAATTTTACAAGGTGATTGTATGGACAAAATATGAACCCAAATAAGGCAATTCGGGGTGAAAAGGCCATAAGAGGAATGATAACAAGTTTTTAGAAGGTATATATGTACAAGAAAAGGGTGTTTTTCTCTTCTTCGGAAAAGGCCATAAGAGGGATGACAACAAGTTTGTAGAGGCCGAAACCGATCGAGGGGTATCCTGAGGTAGCTCATTGCATGTGGTAAAAAAAAGGTGAAAATAAGACGGAGCACGGGACGACCCCTCTTGAGGCTTCACACGAAGGCAATTATACACAATTTTTTGGGATTCCGAGGACTCGAAAATTAAGTTACTGAACATTTTACATGGTGATCGTATGTTCAAAATATGAATCCAAACCATGCAATTTGGGGTGAGAAGGCCTTACAAGGGATGATAACAAGTTTTTAGAGGCTCTTGGAAAAGGTTGTTTTTCTTTTCGTCCGAAAAGGCTATAAGAGGGATTGTAAGAAGTTTTTCGTGGCCGAAATCGATTGTTGGGAGTCCTGAGATGGCCCATAGAACTGGGCAAAATTACGATAGAGCTTGGTATTGCCCCTTGAGAGGCCTCAAACAAAGGTTATTATTCACTTTTTTTGGGGGTTTTGGGTCGCAGGAATAAAGTTGTTGAAAATTTTACGTCGTGACCGTATGGTCAAAATATGAACCGAAACTAGGCAATTTGGGGTGAAAAGGTCATAAGAGGGATGATGACAAGTTTTTATACATAGGATCCAGGAAAAGGTTGTTTTTCTCTTCTTCCGAAAAGTCCATAAGAGGGATGGTCAAAAGAGGGTCCCAGATAAACCTTTTAGGGCCGCTAAAGGACATAATACGGGCGCGGGAGAGGAAAAAACGGATATGTTCCTTTTTATGATAATACTTCATAGAGGGAGTTTAATAAGGATTTAAAGGCCAGAATAAGCATAAGGCGTGCAGGGGTAACCCACAACATGTGGTAAAAAACTAGAGTAGAAACCAGACAGACCTTGAGACAACCCTTCGAAAGTGGAAAAAAAAAGGCTAATATTCACAATTTTTAGGTGTTTGGGGTCTTGGGAAAAAAATTTGCCAAAAATCTTGCACGACGCTCCTATGGTTAAAAGAGGCCCCAATCAACTTTTAGGGGTTTCGAAGGCCATAATGCAACCACAAGTGAGCGAAGAACTGTTTTGTTCCCTTTTTCTAGATAATACTCCGTAGAGGACAGGTACTTAACAACATTTTATACGCTGAAATCGAGAATGAGGTGTACTGGGTTAACTCACAACACATGGTAAAAAAACCGAGGCAAAAGCAAGACAAACCCCATGATAGCCCTTTCGAAAAGGAAAACAAAGGTTTATTCACAATTTCTAGTGGTCCCGGGGTCCCCAAAAAAAATATATTACCAAAAATTTTACTCGGCACTCCTGTGGTCGAAACGAGTAAGTTCCCTTTTTCCGATAATCCTCCTTAGCTTATAGGGAACTTTACAAGGTTTTAGAGGCTAGAATGGAGCGTGATGGGGTAATCCAAAACATGTGGTAAAAGAAATTGTGGCGAAAACATGACGAAGCCGAGAACAACCCTGTGCAAGCAGAAAACATATGCTATTATTAATATTTTCATAGGGTTCGTGGGTCTCTGAAATAATGTTGCAAAAATTTTATACAGCACTCCTATGGTCAAAAGAGGTTCCCTAAAAACTTTTTGGGGTCCCGAATGCCATAATACAGTCGTCGGTGAGAAAAAAGGGCTATGCACATATCAAGGGGTAAGGTCCTAAAGGAAAAGTTGCAAAAATTTTACACACGCTCCTATAGTCTGAAGAGGTCCACGGGCAACTTTTAGGCTTCACAAAGACCATAATATGGTCGTGGGTGGGGCAATAAACATTTATGTTCCCTTTTTTTGGTAATCGAGCGTGGGGCATGTTAGGGTAAGCCAAAACACGTGGTAATAAAACCTGAGCATAAATAAGACGGTCCCCGAACAACCCTGCAGGGTTGGAAAACAAAGGCTATTAATCATAGTTTCTGGGGATTGTGGGGACTTAGGAAAAAAAGTTGCCAAAAAATTAAAACGACGCTCCTAGTGTCAAAAAAGGGCCCTTGAATATCATTTCGGGATTCAAAAGGTCATAATAAGCTCGTTAGAATGAAAAGGACTACTTTGCCCTTTTTCTTAAATCCTTAAAAGAGGCAATAATAAAACATGTAATTAAGCTAACGAATTAGCGTGAGACATTCCAAGGTTATGTTACCGGAATCAAGTGGATGAAATTTGAGGAGAAAACGAGACGAAGCCTGGGAAGGTCTTTCAAAAGCTGAAAACGAAGGCTATATATTATGCTTTTTGGGAGATATGAGGTCTCGAAAAAAATATTGCCCTTAAATTGTACATGTAGAGTCTCGGATCAAGGAACAATTAGGTTCTGTGGGTTACGAGTCAAGTGATTGAGTGCAAATCACTTTTGCCACCTTTATTCACATCTTAGATTTTTAAGGTTGCCTACATTAAGAAAATTTAAGTAGTAATTAAATTTGAGGTTTATAAATTTTCATGTCCGTTCTTCATCAAACCTCATTGTGTATTTGATTTAGGTCATCGTTTTCTTTTTTTCTTTTTTTTTTTTTTGTCGATGATAGTGGTTTAGAATTTAGATTCGTAAATGATTCATTTAAAGAGCGGCATATTAGATAAGATGAGTCTAATAAGTCTCGAACATACAAAAGACACTAGATGCCCAAACCACAACCGAGACGCTAAATAGTGACCCAGGCCCGAGGATCCAAGCCGTTAGCCCGATGGTAGTGTCGTAAATTTGTAATGTTGTTTTCCAATTTTCCCCCAAATTGATTTAGGGCTCACTTGATCTCACTTCAAACAACTGCAACGTTTTTCATCTTCTTCAACTAAAAGCTCAAACACCAACAATGGCGGAAGAAGGAGACATGGAAATATCTCTCGATAAACTCCCTATCAAACGCTTAGAAACCATCGAAGAATCCGGCGCTGAACGCTTTTCCTCGTACTATACTCTTCTTCCTCTCTCTCTCTTCTCATTCAACTAATTTTTTGCCATTTTTTGTGATTTGGATTTGATTACTGCAAAAATTTGCAGTGAAGTTGAATACGAAGAAAAAACGGTGAATTTGATTCGAAGAATTGATTTCGCTTGGGCTTTAGAAAGAGATTCGAAGAAGCAGAAGAAGACGAAGGAAGCTTCTGCGCCGTCCACGTGGCAAGGATTGGTTGAGAATCTTCAATCTGCTCATCAAGAGCTTTCTGTTATCATTGATCTTATTAACACTGTAAGCTCACCTCAATTTTCGATTTGTTGTTGAAACTATCTTTAAAATTTTGAAATTGAGGTTTAATTGAGGTTTTTTAGTGAAACTTGTGTTGGAAATTTGGTGTTTTTTTATTGCGAAATTGAGGATGTATGAGAAATATGAATAGTTAATTTTGAAATTGTGAGTTTTTTGGATGTTAAGAGTGTATGTTGAGGATGTGTAGTTGAGCTTAATTTTAGCTATGTGATGTTTGAATTTCGATTTATTTGTTTAATTTATGGAACATTGTTGTTGTTTGTGAAGTATGACACTAATGTAGGTACTTTGAGTATTTTGTGAATCTCGGCGTAGAGTTTTTAGCTGTAAAATTGTGATGCATTGTGGTTTTTTCATGTATGTGAAGTATGATCCTTATTGAACATGGTGTTGTATGTGTAAGTACTTTCATGACTTAGTTAATGCTTTCCAACATTGGGGTACTGTAAGCGTTGTGCACTCTCTACATCGATGATCATCTACTCAGTGGTTCGTGCAGTTTTGTATCATTCGTACATTTCTATGTCATTTGCTTAATCACCTCATTATTGACAGAGGATTTTCTTGATAAACTGTTGGTTTGTTCTTTGTACAATTGAATTCTAAATTTTTAAAGTTGAGGTGACAGTGTGAATTATGGTTCTATTCGCTTTTGGCTTCCTATAGTCCCATGTGCCTTTCCTTATTTATAAATTATAATTGACATGACACTAATTAATGTACTAGCAACAGTTTTTTACCACCTTACAACTGTTTGGGACAGGGTGGTTGTCTTGCATGATTGTGTGTCTACACTAATCTGTAATACTGCATCCCTCTTTTCTCCGTTGCTAGTTGCCTTTAATTGGTGCTTGCTTCATCTTTGATTTGGTGGTTCTGGCTTATATACACAATTTTTGGCTTACAGGTCGAAGCTAATGACGCAGTTACTGTGGCTCATATGAATAGACCAAAACCATTGCCTCATGAAGCGCTATCTGATCTTGCAGTGTCTGCTGCAACTAAGCTACAGAGCTATCGGGTATTGCCAGTATTCTTTTTGTGATCTCTAACCTCACTGATATTACCAAAATCAATCAAGGTGTAAATGTTACTATAAGTCTCCAACCTTTTGCTTTCCTCTTCCAGAATCAAAATTATCATAATACTTCTACTTTGAAGTCTAAAATTTCTGTGTTCAATGACATTTTCTTTTAGATGCTAACTGAATATCGATTCAAAGTTGCATGCTTCTTATCCTCTTTTGCTTCGCATGCAGCATCTTAGTAAATACTTTAAGCAATCTGCCAAGTCATTGGAACATCAGATTGCTAAGGAAGCAAGATTCTATGGAGCTCTTATTCGGTGAGTGTGCTGATGCCTTGTTTTTGTTATTGTTATAGACTAATTATAATCTAATACCTTTTGCTTGCTCTTATGCTACTTCGTTCCCTACCTAAATGTTACTTGTTCTTCAGTTTAAAATTTCACTCTGCTTTATCATCTAGAATCGACTCTTATGAGTTGTGATCTATAACTTTCTTTTGTCAGTCCTTATTTCCTTTTGATCTTGTAAAACTTATCTTTGACAACATTCATTTTTTTCATTTCTTTTGTTTTTCCTCCTTTTGGAGTTTTACTGATCTGGTCACATTGCTACATCTATAAGGTTTTTGTTTATGTTCGCTACTGTTATGTGCATTTATTGTGTATGTATTTTTACTTATGTTCAGTTTGGGGCTAGTATGGATTGTGAAGTACTTCTGAGTTTTGACATCATTTTGGTAAACTAAATTCTAATTTGGTGTAATGCCAACAAATTGGCAATTGCCAAATGTGTATTGTTGTGATGGCATCACCAACCCTTCCTTGTCTTGTGTATGGATAGGGCGATAGGCTTATTTTTTGCTACTTTTCAGTTGCTCTACATTGGGATAATCATCCTCTTTTCTAACAAGCTGACAGTTTGCAGCAGAATTGGAAAGTCAAATGGCATCGCTTGGCTGCAAATGCTCCTGGTAGTGATGGTTTCTTGATTGATCTTTCCAATAATACAGCACTTGAACAGCCAGCTGTTTCCCGAGCTGCAGTGTTTTCTATGGTTCGTGTGGACCATGATTCATCTGGCATGTTGGCAGTGAATTTGTCTGAACGTTCATGTCGCTCTTTCCGCTTTGGTTTTTTGGATGCTCACTCTATTGATAGACTTGAAGAATTTGGGAAAACGAACGTGCATACAGTTGAAGAATCATCTAGGGAAGAAAAGAAGGATTCTCTTAATGATGATGATCTTATAAGAGAAACACACACAATTCTTTGCAACGCCCACAGGGCAATGTTTTATGAACAGGTCCCATCTCTCCCCTTCAACTTCTTGTTGTATTTTTCTTTTACTTTTCACCATGTCTCTTTTTTGACTTGCTATGGTTACGTTGTTAGGTATTTGATCTAGTCAGTCGGGAATCCTTCAACCCATCTTTAGGGGTCAGCGTGACTGGAATACGAGAAAACTACCTAGAACTGAGCATAAAACCAGGGGTCTCTGCATTCATTTCGCTAATTCCGTACAATAAAGAAGATCAAATTGCCGATGACACTCAGGATGCGGATGAATCTAAAAAGTCAAGCCAGATTGAAAGTAAGCAAAATCTTAAAGTAATATCTGGACAACCAAATTACCTCGTTTATGAAATATATCTGCAACAGCTTTTCCACGATAGAATATTCACAAAGGTGAAGGACCACCCAAAAAAACCAGGCAGAGTTCAGCCTAGTCAGCAGCAAAATGATGCTGTGGGTCTTGTGAATCATTTTTGCCTTTCTCTGGCTCACCGAATCTTCTCAAACAAAGTGCGATTGGAGCTGGAAAACCTGGTATTGACAAATTTGAATTCTGTTTCATACTTTTTGTCTACTGAAAAAGGAGTTGTATATATGACTCGTTATTTTTTTGGGCGTTATACCCTCTTCTGATGGTGTCTTCATATTCATCTACTAGGTCACTAAGATTCCGTATCTCCTGCTAATATCTCAACCCACCTGGCATTCACGGACTTCTTCTTGGGTGTTGTCTGTCAAAGTTCCAGAAGCCTTACTGAATGCACAGCCTCAGGCATGGAGATCAGATGAAGTTCATATTAAAGATAACAAGTTGCTGTTTCAGACTAGGGTGGTGGTGAAAGATGAGTGCATAACTATAGAAGGAGGAGGTGCCCCTAACGTCATTGGTTTGTTCAAAGTTAATCCTGAGACAATGGGCTCCAAGAACAAATTCAACTGTGACTTGGTAGATCTCCCTATGGTACTTATGTTGCAGGTAATTATGTCCCTCCTAAGATTGTGTTTGATATATATATTTTTTTATTATGGTTGAGATGTTAACTGTTTGTTGTGCGTTTGAATGACAGATAGCTAGCCAGATCATTTGCTGGCTTCATGAGGAGGCATTGACGGTGGGGATAAAAACAAAGCGTGATTTTCTCTGCCTTTCCTTGGAGGTTGAACAAGGTGAGACGCTGAGCTTGGTCGCGCATGTTGATTCGGAGGATGAGCTAGGATGCATCTCTTGGTGGCTGACAGTTGATGATGGTTGTAATGATGAGCGCAAACTGCATGCAGATCTTCCTGATGTTGAATCTCCTTCTAGGCGGTTTTTGGGCCATTTGTCTTTACATGTATTGTACTCAACATTTATGGACCTTGTTAGTTTGTGCACCAGTGGTGTTAAGAGCTAACCATTTGAGCCTTTGAGGTGCTTCTCTTCCTGTACATCCATTTATGGAAGTGTATTGATATAGTTGTATGTTTGAGGCATTTAGATGCAAGATATGCAAGATATAATTGAACTAACTAAATTTTGCTTCACAAAAAAATAATCAGATGAAAGTGGAGATTGATATGTGAAAATCAAGTCATCATGTAAAAACTTAGCCATGCACTGCTGACAGTAGTGCTTCTTGTAAAAGAGTTATGCGTGCGAAAATTATATGTTCTATCAGATGTAATTCTGTTGCACACAAAATACAAACTTATGTCCATACTTAAGAATCCCCAAGATGGTAGCTCTAAGCTCAATATGGTTTGGAAGTGTTTCACAAAACTCGATTGTTGCTGAATTTCTGAGCCTTAATCTACATTTTTCACTAGTAAACTAAACTTTAGAATCAAATTTAGAACAAAGCACAGTCAACATTATTTGAACCCTATAGAGGGCAAAAAAACGAAGAGAAATTGAATCCTTATTGGGAACAAAGAAGATATACATTGAAAACGTAGGCCATTAAAATACTTTCAACTACAGGTATCTATAAATCTGCCTTACATAATGGTAAGTAACAGTACAATCAATTATGTGCAGTGTTTATACAACAAAGATGAGTTCTAAGAATAGGACTTGAGAGTTGAGGCATATGCTTTTTCATTCACTTAGGAGAAGGTGCGTGAAATTGAACCTCCTTATCTAGCAGCAGAAAGTCCTTTGCCGCGTGGCATTTTCCTTCTGCTAGAATCTTCGGCTTGGATATCTTTCCTTTTATAGTAGTGAGGAGCAATCTCAATAAGCCACTCTGGTTTCAGCTCAGTTACGTGTCTCATATATTCCTTAGTTGTCAAAACTAGTTCATGGTATACAACCCATCTTGGTGGAAACTGCATCGTCTGTACTAAACCTGAACTAGGATGAATATGTGCAGTTTGAGGATACTTAACTGTCCTATAAGATCCATTTTCCGCTAACTTTGCTGTGTGAGGAAAGAAACCTGCTGTAATAGCCTTTCTCATTGCTTCTAAATCATTTCGATTGGATGTGACTTGGATTTCAACCCTCTCTAATAGCCCTTCAAGCTGCTCTCTTATATCCCTTGCGCGTTTCATACTCCTGTACTGAACAAAATTCTCAAAACACCATGTGCTTCCATAGTCACACGACTTCCACTCATTATAAACATTCAGAAGCGCAAGGTGGTCTCCAACATCCCCTTGATAGAATCTCAACCCTGCAGCTTCTGCTAAGGCTTGTTTGTCCTTAGGCCTGTAAAAGATTGAGTTTCCAACAGAAAGCATTGCTGCAATTGTAATCATCTCCTCTGAGCATTTATACTTCTCTGAAGCAACTATCATCTTTGATAGCATGGGGTCAAGGGGGAATTCCGCCATTCTTCGACCAGTTTTAGTCAACTCGCCATGCGAATTCAGAGCACCAAGTGCATAGAGCAACTCAAGAGCTTTAATTAATGCTTCATTTGGAGGTGGATCCATGAAATCAAAGTCAAACAAATCCTGAATTCCAAGATTTTTTAAGGTAAGCACAACATTAGCAAGGTTTGTTCTCTGAATTTCTGGGACAGTGTTGTCTTCTAATTCAGTGAAATTATAAGCAGTATATAATCTATAGCAACTACCTGGACCCGTTCTTCCTGCTCGACCTGCACGTTGGATGGCCGATGCCTTAGACACTGGCTTTACTAGCAATGACTCCATTCCCGTTCTTGGATTAAACGACTTCATCTTCACATAACCTGGATCAATGACATAATGGATCCCTTGAATTGTTAAAGATGTCTCCGCAATGTTTGTGGCCAACACTACTTTTCGCGCACCTTCAGGAGTAGGTTCAAATATCTTGGTTTGCAGATGTGTTGGCAAATTGGCATAAATGGGGCAGATAATAAGTTCAGCAATCTTTGTTACAAGGCGCTTAGTCCTATGCTTCAATATCTCCTCTGCTGTTTCAATTTCTTCTTGTCCTGTGAGAAATATCAGAATATCACCTGGTTTTTCGGCGATATGTATCTGCAATGTAGTAACAATTGCAGCATCCATATAATCAGGTTCTGGTGCCTTGGTGTTGGATACAACAACCTTAAAAGGTTTCCCTGGAATATTGAATATCGGTGGCTTTGATCCATCAGGAGAACCAAAAAAGTCACTGAACTTTTCCGCGTCAAGAGTTGCACTTGAGATGAGTAACTTCAGTTCAGGCCGAAAACGAGCAAGATGCTTTACTAAACCAAATAAAATGTCTGTACTGACTGTCCTCTCATGTGCTTCATCCACCATAATCACACTGTAACTACTAAGAGCTGGATCATGAAGAAATTCGCGGAGCAGCATACCATCTGTCATATACTTAATAACAGTTTTCTCCGATGTGCAATCCTCAAACCTGATGGAATATCCAACTTCATGCCCAAGTTTCACCCCCATCTCTCGAGAAACACGAGCAGCAACACTCATAGCAGCAACTCTTCTTGGTTGAGTACATCCAATTTTCCCGCGTTTTGTATATCCTGCTTCATGAAGGTACTGCGGTATCTGAGTTGTTTTCCCACACCCAGTTTCCCCAACAATTACAATCACCTGATAGTTTCTAACAGCATCTAGAAAACTGTCTCTAAACTCATATATTGGCAGGCTTTTCCGTTCTTCTTGCAGCTTCCGTGAATCAATCTCCATGAACTCAATCTGATCTTCCAAACCATGTTTCCGCGACTCACAATCTACCCAAGCTTCATCCATACGAGAACTCTTTATAACCTCAACTTGATCATCAAACACATATTCGTAACTGTCTGCATTCTGTTTCCTGTCTTCCGAGCTATATGTCAGCATCGCCTTTCTCATCTGCAGACGCTCCCACGTTTCTTTTTCATCAGCTGCAGGATAATCCACCTCCTTATACTCGACACCAGATGAATCCGGTATTCTATACTGTTGCATCTCAGTTGCATTCTCTACCGTCTTCTTACTCATCTCATAAACTTTCCTTTCATACTCAATTTCCGAAACCTCTTCTTTCGACAGTGTAACATCAGGAAACAAGAACTCCTCATCTTGTATAACAGCTTTCAACTTCTCCAACTGCTGTTTCTCTCTTTTCCTTAAGTATTCTTGTCTTGAAGCTTTCCTAAGTGCTTCGATACTGCCCTCTTCACCATGCTTCTTCCTCGTCGATTTCTGTTCTATTAGCTTCCTCTTTAGAGCAACCGCAGCATCCTTTTCTTTCATACGCCTCTCTAATTCTTCCCTTTCTCTTTGATCGCGTAGTCTTTCTTCTTCTTCCGACTCTTGATCACCATCATCATAACAAATCTTTCTCTTCACCCGTCTAGGTACAACCAACTCGTCATTAAGGTCACTGTCGTCAGGGTATTGAGTTATCTTTCGGAACTGTTTCGTATCATTACCATCATCATCATCATTCATCGTTGCTAATGAAGAACAATGGAAGACAACTAACGTAACAACAGAAAGAATAATAACAGACTCTCAAAGCTAACAGAAAAACAATGCTATTGTTAAATAGGAGAATTTAGGTGCATAGTGGATTATTATATATTTATTTAAACAACTAATGTAGTAAAATATTTCCTTTATGATTTAGGAAATACTTTTTTGTTATATTCTTTCCTAATTCTAAGGTAAAATATTGTTAAATTACAGTACGTAATTAGATTTTGTTTTGTCCACCATGATTGTGACGAACCTTGGTCTCCAAGGTTATCTTCTTATCCTTAGGCTCCAAGATAGCTTAGCTTTGCCTTGGTCTCCAAGATCACTCCTTACTCTTTAATGACCCACTATAGACCACTACTCCGTATATTTTTCGGAATTGTATTTTCATACCCTATATACTAGATGTGATCATGGCCCGGGCCGGGTCGGGTCCGTGGCGAGCTTGTCACATTAAAGAAGGCAAGAGCTTAATTTTGTTGTCTAAAGCCCGGAATTTTAGAGCGGGCTTTTCGGGCTTTTTTCAGGTCAGACCCAAAAAATCAACTGAACTTGTTAAATTTAAGAAGCCAAAGCCCGCGAGAAAGTTGCAAAAATCGGGCCAGACCTAGCCCGAATTCAGGTCGAAAATATGTTGCCTAAAACCCGCATTTTTTTGGACTGGGTCGGGCTCATGGGCCGGGCTAAGATTAATCACCTCTACTATATACGTTATAGTGCTCATCATTGTTTTTTATTTTAAAAAAGGATATATCCCACGTCAAAAGTATTACTAGGTTTTTAATTTTATATTTTCTTGTCAATGTTTATACACTTGTAGGCCAACAAATCAATGCTATCAAACAAAGATAAAAAATATAATAGAAATATTTCAAAAAATATATTCAATGTTACATCATCAATATTCTAATGTTGATGGTCTCTTAGAATCTTGGTTCATCACATTGTAATCTTTGACCTCCTAATAAAGGCGTTAAGCTGTCTACACAAAAAACCATTGAATCAGAAGCACTACATTTTAAAGGTAACTCCCAACGGTGTTTACTGTTCCGATCAAAGTCATAGAAAAACAAACACCACCATTTGTCATATCTCTTAAAAAACAGTCCGTTTGGATCATGGTGATATACTAAAGGACGTAGACTCGTGCCACGAAAACAATGTAAGAGCGTCCATGATTCTTCAACTCCATACTCTTTCATGATCCACACATCAGTTTTAATGTCAAAGTCAGTCTGAGAGAAAAATAAGCATAAAAAACCATCATATTCCCCTAATCGCTCACTAAAACAACCCTTATACTCGCCTATAAGTTTATCAATAGATATTATTGGTATTTCGCCCCACTCTTCATTATGCAGATCAAAGCATAAAATTTTATCGAGACTATAGTGAAACCAGTGTAAATAATTGTTGTGAAACACGCCATTGTAAACATATATAATAAATTCATTACGCGGCAACAACATTCCATTGACTTTTTCCATGAATCTGATGTCAAGCTATAAACCAGTGTGTTCCCAAACGCTACAATAACAACCTTAAAATCTTCGCTTATGCGATCACAACCAAAACCGATTGTTCTGTCATGACGATCAAAACTTTCCTGCTCCATCATCTCATTGAGAGGTACTGTCATACGTTTAACCACACGCGTAGTTGGGTTGCATATAGCAATATATTCAAGTGATTCGGACTTCAAACAAACTATACCATTGCATGAGCTTACGGGATGATGAAATTTCCGAGGTAGCTTGATCTTGTTGAAATCGAAAAGGTCATTGAGACCTCAATGAAAAGGGATATGGAAAAGGTTTGTATCAGAATAAACATCTGTGATTAATAATGACCATTTATTTGTTTTAACAGAGCGAGTGTAATGGAATTTAATAAACTCCGAACTCGTAATAGTATGGTACCACTCTTTATTAACAGACTTAAACCTAATTAGAGATTTAACAGGCAGCCATGAAAGTATATTATACATCAACTCAAAAGGAAGAGAAGCCATGACGAAAGGATAACAACCGTACTAGTAATCTAGTTTTTTTTTTTTTTTTTTTTTTTT
>PYUH01000160.1:3983502-4000632 GCA_016808085.1 Suaeda aralocaspica
TATTTTTTTTTTTTTTTTTTTTTTTTTTAACGGTGAATTTGGCTTCTAAAACACCATTTTAGCTTATCAGGTTATATATATATACTATTGAAAATTCTTCGGTCATTATATATGTTGAATATCTAATTATATTAATTATGGAACTCATATAATTTTGGTAATAAAAAGATACTTTCATGATTTTTCTATATTTTTAAAAAAATATTTCTAATTATTATCTATTTTTGCAACCAAATTATGGAATTGTTGTGAAAAAATATTAAAAAAAAAAAATTTATTTGCTATAATTTATATTTTGAAAAATAATATAATATGTTTAAATGCCCTTATAGTTACTTTGACTAAAATAGATTGAAATATAATTATGTATTTGATTGATAGAATCTTGGTGCCACCCAAGTACTCCCCATATACTACCTCTGTTTTTTAGTAGCAACATCTGCCTATTTTTTGTGAGAGATAAAATATTCAATTGTTGCAAAATTAAAAAAAAAATGGAAGGAGTATATATTGGGATCTTAAAGGTTCTGCACATCCGTCAACAAGATAAATTTTTATCATACCACCGGACATTGATAGAAAGTTCGAAGCAAAGTTCTGTCTTCAGAGCAGATTCATATCTCCTAGTATTTTATCTTTTAAACATAATTCGATCTATTGTACTTGAATAGCATTATTCCTTAGGGTAACTACTTTGTTGAATTTGCGAAAACATCACAGCTTAATTATACCTCTTGTCTTACCAACTCCAATGGTTGATTGTAAATATACTGCTTAAACTACCCATTAAGTCGATCTTACGTTTCAAGTGTGTATGTAAAGACTGGTATTAATTATGTCGTCAAAAACTCAGCTTTTGTGAACCTCCATCTTCAAACTAAAGCTCATCAAAAGGAATGACACATCGCTTTATGTGAGGGTGATTCGCTGCATCTTGTAGATGATCTGAACTTACCTTCCCAATTTACTACACTTAGTTTGTTTACGACAGTTGAGGCAAAAGACAAGGTTAGCATTGTAGGCTCATGCAATGGCTTGGTTTGCTTAACCAATTATAAACCCGGTAAAACATTTATGGAAAGTAGACAACCCAAAGTTCTTTATATGTAACTCATCAATGCGTACCTTGATGAACTCAAATTTTGCAGACAAATTAAGCTCTTCGTTGGGTTTGGATATGGCTGTCAAAACGATTATTAATTATTAGGTTGTTTTTGTAACAGGTATCTTCAGCTCAATCCGCTATATATAGAGCTTGAAGGTAGATATAAGGAGGAGAATACCAAAATCAATAACCTATACATTTCCATTACATGGATTTCATGAAACTCAGATTATGAATATGTTACATGGGATTGTAAAAGTGAGAGATGAGAAGATTAAAATCGCACGATTAGACCTTTCTTCGGAATAATGGTGTGATGAATTGAGTGTACCTAACTATTATACAAAAATGGCATTTCAATTCAAAGACACAAGTGTTTTACACTGAAAATTATGTCTTTTACTAGGGTTTAAAGAAAGTAAGAGCTTTGTGTATGATATTTGGATTATGAACTTATAATTTCGGGCCAAATTATTTCCTATCACAGATAAAAAAATAAAAAAATAAAAACTGCTTTTATATGCACCAATTGCTTCTTCTAAAGAACGAAGCAAGACACTATTTCCTAGTTTATTTGGTCTTGTTTGGTATGATCAACAAGGAAATACCATTGCAGAATTTGAAAAACTGTGCACTTCAACACACCAGCGAGTAAAGCTATGCGTTGAAAGTTTGGTTTCAGTGACAAGAAGCTCGCAAAAGCAGAGCAAGAAGATTATTATGAACCAAAAGAACATCATTGATGGGATTGAAACTGAAATTAGAAGGCCACAAACCTATAATCCTTCATACCAAACAATTCGCTTAATACATTTCATGTTAGCTGTAATGGTGCCATGGATTTTGGGGCAAAGTGCATAAAATGCCAAGAACAGTTCCTACTAAGGCCTCCCTTCTCTTTGCTAATATTTACTGAAATTATTTTTGCTGATTTCTATCGGCGTCTTTTTACATTATATTACTCCCTAGTAGAAACTAGAGATTTCATTTGATGATCTAAGCATGAACAATACTATATATACAAATTAGTTAAGATCCAATGCATCATTTTTCTTTGCAGAACTCATTTATAGAGCTACAATTCCTTATAAGATGATTCTTTCATGAATCAATCTATAAACAACTAACATCATCAAAACAAGTTTAGTTTACACATTGCTTGTAATTAACAACCATATACTGTCATCATATTGATCATCGTATTCAGACCGACTGACTGACCATATCATCCCTATGTGATTTGTCTTCTTCTAGGTAATATTTAGGCATTAATTATCGGTAAAAACACATCAGACATCTATTCAATCTTGCACACATGACTTTGAAACTCTAAAATTGATTAAATAACAAAATCAACAAAAATGATTTCTTTTTTCTTTTTTTAATTTGTAAGAGGGGAAACTTTTTTCCCAGGACTTCATTCTACAAGAGAAATCCAAAGAGCAACACCCATTCCCAATATTAGTGAAATCAATTGACTTACACTACTTTTTAGACTAGGGCTCCCGTTATTGTTCATCTCTGCTAGGACTCCTGCAACCGAGATGTAGATAAATCCACCTGCAGTGAATCCCTGTAAACAGTACAAAATAACTGTGTTATGCTAAATTCAGAGATGAAATCGTTTGAGTTTCAAAGCAGAAAATGATCGCATAACCTACCTCAATTAGGGATGACTGCCCTGGATCCTGGCCGAGAAGCAAAGCCTACACATTTATGTAAAGTTTGTCTTTGATGAGAAACTTCAAAAGAATTAAAAAGAGTGTTTTGTCATTTTGGTGATCGAGTAAGGATACTCACCAGTGCTGTTCCTGCTAATGCCACAAGTGCTGATAAGAAGTTAAAGAACAATGCCTTCGATACGCTGAAGCCTGATCGAACCAATATTCCAAAATCACCAACCTGAAAAACAACACAAGAAAGGTTAAATCTTATAGCTCCATTCCTGCCAAATCTAATTTTTGATGTAAAAACAGACACGGTGAAAAAAGTAAATCAGTTTGTTCTTATGATGTCATTCATGAACAAATACCTCTTGAGGGAGCTCATGGGCGAGCAGGAAAATAGTTCTTGACCATCCACCAACAGACCCATAAAGTAAGAATGCACTTCCTAAAGCCATACCATCGGTGAAATTGTGCTGCAACAAGTAAATTCTCACATCAGAAACGAAATTCCTTTGTTGTCACTTTGTCAGTAACTGTAAACAACCTCATTCATGATGGCAAAAATCTCACTATCAATAAAGATTTCAACAAAAATGCAGCGGAATGGCAGAACACACACTCACCACACCATCAGAGAAGAGATTAAGATAACCAAAGACCAAGTTTGATGACTGTTTTGTAGGCTTTGCTTCATCAACCTTCCTGTCGGTAGCAGTTATATCTGACTTGCCACCGCTGGAGCTTGTTTTTTTGTTTCTCTATATACCAAATGAGATCATGAGGGACTTCAACAAAAAATTGAAAAATAAATTTTAGTTTAGCACTACATTATTGACATGATCATGAATTCTCAGATGAAAGAAAACAGTGAAAAAGAATCTTAAACACACAACACAAACTCTAAAATAAACAATTTATAATCACAATTGCAGAAGCCTAGATTCAATAAACAGAAGCTCATGATATGGGTATTGTGTTATAGAGTCATGAAAAGTGGTCTTCATATAAATGTTATGCGCAGGTCAGCCAAAAAATCACAAGTAAAAATACAGGAAATAACGGTTTATTGCTGTATTGAGCTCACCTTTTTCAGTTCAGATCCGGACCCAGTAACTTTTTTTGACTTTGAGGTAGAATTAGAAGCTCCATTTGATAATTTCTCTTCAGATGGTGTCTCATCAATATCTTCATCCTCGTCATTCTTCAGCTTTTTACTGCTTTTGTGATGGCGGTGATGGTGGTGGTGAGCATGAGTTCCTAAATGTTCACCTCCGGACATGTCTTCAACGAACCTAACAATTTTCTCTACGATAAGGAAAACTACAATGCCAGCTGCAACATAAAACATATCGTATCATAAGAAAATTACAACACTCCAACATCTAATAACCTTCAAGAGCCCCAATAAATGTCACACAAAATTCAAGTCTATTGAAGCCACATGTAACTGTCACCAATAAAAACGGAAGGCATAAAATTCCTTCCCTCAACAAAGGGGCACGAAGGATGATGAACAATACCACAAAGTAACAGTAATGTCATAATCCAATCAACTAGAAAAGGCAATATGCAGATCTATAATTGAACACAAGCTATCCTCAGTTGAGAATCAAGGTAGAGGGTTTTTTTCCAAGATATTGTTAATTAAAAAACAACTATATTGGAACCGAATCTGTTGAATCAAAAACACCAGCAGCTACATGCAAACTGACAATTAGTAATGTTCATTTACTAAGTCAAGGTGTCAGCAAATTACACCTTTTGCAAAGTACATCCACGAGAATTCTATTATCTGTTGCTGAAGGAAGTTTCTGCAGCTCACAATTCTAAGATTATCATAGAAGTATTAACTCCATAACACACTAAGGTACAATGCCATGACCTTGGTTAATGTATTTCTTCAAGAACAATATACAGCAGAGGAGATCATTTACAAAGCTCATCAGACTCATACAAAAGGAATGTCCAGGATAATGAACATAGAACATACTCGTAATAATTTTTGTTACAAACCTTAGTGGGGGAAATTTTGTTTGAAATTGGCAGCATATAGGACTAATTAGAGTTAGAAAAACTAAAGTGCAAAGAACAAAATATTATCTAAACACACTTACTTAGGACTGACAATCCAATGGAGAGATCTTCCAGAGAATGAGCATGAGATTGTGAACCTTCAGAATGTGAATGTGAATGTGAATGCGAATCTTCAGAATGATCATGAGAATGTGAGTGTCCACCACCTGCATAGAATCAACACATCTTAGTTACAAACTTACAATATGCCCATTAACAAACAAGATGCCAAGGTTGCCAACCTATGATGAGAATAAATGTTTGTCAAGTGGCAGATTCTAAAGATGACCCAGGAGAAAATCCCTCAACTTCCCTTTCATTATCTCTTAAATTCTTGCACAAATTAAACTATGAATTCAAACCCTTTCGATATTCTTCACTATATCTCAACTTTCAGGAATAAAATAATCATTTGAAGGATGTCGAGATTGACTAGATGATAAATAGCAGTTGGCATCATTGTGACTGGGCCTGGTTAGATGAAACAATGAACTGATGAAGTCAGCTAGAACTTTTTCTTTTAAAAAACTAACTATTCTCAAGTTCTGATTTCTTTTTTTACCTTCTCTAGCTTTCAATTTCAGACCAGCAGTGTACTTGACGGAGAAAATTTGTGAGGGAAGAACAGGAAAAAGGTAACGACATGTTTTTATTTTGTTAGAAAAGATGAACAGGGAAGAAAAGAAAGAGAAATGGAGTACGATTGAAAGGGCAAGCTTGCATCACCCTTTGCCTCACTTCCCTCTTCCTCCCCTCCTCTAACGATTCCTTCCCTCTACAACTGGGCAGACGAGAGGACTTAATTTAATTGATTTTCAAAATCAGAGAATGACTTGTCCTGTTATCGTTCTTGCTCCTACCCCCCTCCCCAGCACACACACACAAACTCTAAATTAATCAAAACAATGAGAAAAGATCTGAATTTTGTAATTTGTATAGGATCTTTGCACACAAAGTGCTATGTCATGCTAGTCATTACCGCTTAAGTTTGCACACAAAGTGCAGTATCATGCCAGTCATTACCACATAAGTTTGCACACAAAATGCAGTATCATGCCATTAAAGATAGACAAAAGAATTCTTACTGAAAGCATGAGGCAATTGGTGCAAAAAAGCGTCGCCTAGCATAGCTCCTGCCTAAAAACATAGAAAGCATACAAATACATTGTAAGCACTCTATTCAAAGAGGAGAAGGTGAACAAGTCAACAGACAGTAGTGAGGCCAGAAAGCTCCTGGAGCAAATACAAAACTCCCTCAAAGTTATAACATAAACCTATGACATCTTTCACTCCAACACTACAGGGTGATTAAATGAGGCTAACCGATCTTGAAGAAATATATATTAAGTTAATGCAACAAAACAAAGATTTAACAACAAAGAGGTAAAATATCATTTGAACCAAAACAAATTTCCCCGATCCTTCACAATCAGGAAGATAAATTCACAAGTGAGCAAATAATTAAGAATCAACAGTTTTTAAGCTCCTAGATTCTACTAGTCTTAATCTGATAAACAATGAAGAAGCTGCATATTTCCTTTGAGCTCATATCACATTATCGCCAATCAATCAATCAAAGCCTCAATCACATAATTGGGGTTGGCTACATGAACCAAAACTAATCACTCACATTATCGCCAATGCTTGGTCAAAATCTTACACCAAAAAATCGCATCGGGCATCAAACTAATTCTATAAAGCTCATAGAAAGCTTACCCCAAACAAAGCCAACGCATCAACAACGGCCTTCGATGGTTTACCATGAGCTGCAATTATTTAAAAATAAATCAGCTTTCTGTTCAAACAAGCATCAAGAACAGTAATTAGCACTCCAGCAATTAGCACTTTTCCAATTCAAAAGTCAACCATCACTAACATCTCTAGATATTTTATACAGCTTTTCTAGTGCAGAAAGAAACTAAAAGACATGAATCCAAATTATGCAATGTCATCATACAAATCAACATTATGTATCACAGCAAAAGTTCCAATTATACACACAAAAAATTGGATTAGGAGTAAACTCACCACATAAAATTGGAACAATTGTCAAGCAAATAAGAGAAGCCAAGCTCACCAAAAGAGAACATCCCATTGCTTCAATCCATAGTTCTGATTTAAAATCATACATTTACAAAGTTCATTAGAAATCCAAAAAAAATAATTTGCAACCAAAACTTATAATTCAAAAAACCCAATTCAATGAATAAGAAAAAACTAGTAATTTCCAAAATTTATCATATAACAAAGTATATTAGTAATTAAAAACAAATTAATATTGCAACCAAAATTAATCATTAAAAAACCCAATTCAAAACATAAGAAACAAACTAATGACTCAAATTTGGAAACCCCATTTCCCAAATTTCCTCAAATTAGATTTCCCCAACATAATAAGAACAAAATCAAAACTTTTATTAATAAAAATCAAAACTTTATCACAATACAACAAAAGTGGGGTAAATAAGAGAAGAAATTACTAATGCCAGAGATTTTCGATTGGGACCCATCAAAGTGATCTTCATCATTATGATGATGGTGATGATGATGATGATCAGATGAAAAGCCAAATATCTTAAGGTCTTCTTCCTCAGCAAGCTCTTCTGGGAGTAACTTCCTCTTCTTTTCTTCAGAAGGTTGACCATGGTGATGGTGATGATGGTGATGACCATGGGAGCAGGGGGAGTGAGAAGCAGGGGATTGCTGCCCAATGCATAGATCCAATGTGGAGAAGAGGGGAAGTAGTAAGAGGAGTAGAAGTAATGAGGTAGAGGTTTTAGTCCTCAAAACCGCCATTTTCGGGTTTAAGGAAGGTCCGAAAATGGGTGAAAATGAAAGGGGAAGACTGGGAGAGAGATGTGGAAATTGTTTGAATGACCACATTTGTAAACTCTATTAAGTTTCCGGGCCGGATCGGGTCGGGTTGGGTTGGGTCGGGCCAGTAGGTGTGGGTAATCCATGGGGTGTTTATAAATTATAATGATCCCATCTGAGCGATATATAGATCGGGTATTCGATCTGAATTTCTCTAATTGGGATGTTTCAGATTGGATATCTGGAGAGTTTCGGTATAGATACGTAAAGTGGTTTTCGAGATATTGTATCTATGAAATGTTATCATGATGGAAGGCTACTGCACAATGGAATAAAGTTTGCCCTCCACAAATGCTTCACCCACCTTGAGATTAAATGTGCACGATTATCAATGTTGTTAATCGACAGAGCTTGTGGAAGATCACAACTATGACCTTAGAGATACAATATCTTCTCTCTCAATTTAAATCAGTCAATAAACATGTTCTTCGCGAAGGAACTCATGCAACCTAGAGGGTGGCCAACGTCATTCAGTTGCTTGCCCACCCTACTAAAATAAAGTGTTTGCCCCCTTCTCAACTTTATATCATTGTTGAGGTCCTGAGGAGGGTAAATTACTAAATTAGGTGCTACCCTAGCTAGCTAGAAGAGCTATCTTATTCTATTGAGTTTCTTCATTATCTTTTTTAAATGTATGTGTAAAGTAAGCATTCACTAAAAACTTTAACTTTGTTGAAAACCACAAAAAAGGGGTACATATAAGATTTAAAGCGGTACATATTAAGATTAAAGTGGTATAGGTACATTTACAACAATTTTAATTTATATAGCTTTTTTTTACAAAAATACTAAATTATAAATAAGGGATGATAGTTAGTGACAATAATTTCAAACACACAATAAAGAACAAGTCTAAAGGCATATGTAAAATTATTAGAATATGGTGTCAAATTAAATATTTCGTATATATGTTTTTTATTATCAAGAAAAATTAATTTAATTTCGATATCCTAATAACATGAAAAGATTTAATAAAAACTAAAAATTACTAAGCAATAATCATGCACATAGGCCACATTGTACAATGAGAAAAAATATAGTTCACTCAGATAAATTTAGCATTGGATACTTTAGTTAGTGAAATAAACATTATTACTCGTAGAATAAACACAGCTCATTAGTTAAAACATTTTCTCTTAAGGGTTGAGTGTGAAATAGATATGTATTAAAAATAAATGGATATCAAATAGCAACTAGCTAAGTTAAAGGGACAAAAGCATCAAACTAAATAAATTGTTAGGAGTAAATTGTAATTGTATTTGATTAAGCATTTCGTTGAGAATTCTGTATGAAAAAAATAAAGATTTAATTATACTCATATTATGATTAATTATAAAATATATAGCTATTTTAAAAATACAAATAATCAAAAAAATATTTTGAACGATTATCCTAAAATTAATTAGTTATTTTTCTTTCAATACTAACAAATAATATAAATAAACTTGTATAGTAAGTCGTGCATTGCACATGTATTATACTTAGGCCCTGTATGTTTTTCTCGACTTATTTTTACTTATTTTCAGCAAAAATAAGTTCAGTTCATAAAAAATAAGTTCAATTCAGCAAAAATAAGTTCAAAGCAAAAATAAATTCAGTTCAGCAAAAATAAATTTCAATCTTTAATAAATTGTTAATGATTTCAGCAAAAATAAGTCCAGTTTAGCAAAAATAAATTTCAATCCTTAATAAATTGTAAATGATTTTAGCAAAAATAAGTTCAATTCAGCAAAAATAAGTTCAGATAAGTAAACATAAGTTTAGTTCAGTAAAAATAAGTTCAAATAAGCAAAAATAAGTTGACAAGAATAAAGCCTTATAACATGTAAATTTGATAAAAAAAAAAAAAATTGTATTAGTAAGATTTTTTCAAATATTAATACAATGACCAATCATACAAATTATACCATCATAATTTTTAGCAAAATACTACATCTGATTCGAAATATATAAATGCAACAAAGAAATATTATTTGTGGGTTTTAAAAATATTAGTTTGTTCCATTTATTCCGAACCAAATAAAGTTGTTAAATTATACGACCCTGTTGGATTCCATCAAATTTTTTTTTTTACAAAAATGAAAATAAACAAATAAAACACAGTATAATAATATTATGTTCCCGTTTAAGAAAAATTGGAATTCTGAATTTTTGAGTACCTGGAAAATCCGAAATTTTGTATCTAGAATATCTATTTAAATTAACTTTTCCATTAAACCGCTTTTATTTCCCTTAAATAGATGGATTTGAATTTCGAATCTTGTTTTCCTTTGAAAATCGAATTTTAAAAGTTGCATTCCGCTCTTGTTCTGAAAATCGAATTTCATTAATACCTTTTTTGGTGTTGTAATGTTGATTTCGGAAAAAATATCTTGCAATGAAAATTTTGTTCATAAATTATATCGTGTTCCATATTGCTAAGAAAAAAAATATGATTCTAATGAAGATTTTTATATTGCTAAGTGTTGAACACTTTATTTTAATAACTATTTAATTTGTTCAGTTTTCTCTAATAATAATGTTATTTTTAACTGGTAAACAATTATATCTAACTAGTAATCGGGTATATTTGACTAGTATCCACTTTGAATTAAAAATACTAGCTAATTAAATTGTTAGCACAGTAAGGTCTTCGAAGCCAAGACAACATAGCAAGCAAAGTGATCTACGTGCAACATTTGTAACTAAGTGGGTGGGATATTCACCATGTTAATAAATTGTGTTTTTATTTACTTATCATTTGTTGCTTTCTTAATTAATCAACCAAGTTAAAGGAAAAAAAAAACATATTTTTCTTCAATGTAGTTTACAATTTAAAATTTTCTTTTACCATGGAAAACTTTAATAAAATAAATGTATTGTGTGTTTTATGCTACGAAATTAGGTTATTGATAATGGAAACCAGGTAATTGTTGTACGGAGTAGTTACTAGGGAAACTACTTTTGTTATTGACAAATTTAGTGTTAACTTTTTTGTCAACAAATGCATTTACTAAAGAAAAGTAAATAAAACTTGGAATCGTATAAATTAATAAAGAATTAAAGAAATTTTTTATTAATAATAAATGCACAAATTCAAAACCATTATTGTAGCTTTGGAAATAGAAAAATGATTTGACATTCAAATCAATTAATTGGAAATTTCATTTGCAATTCAAATAAAAATTTAAATTTAGTGAATTTAGGGACCCATTTAATTGCCCAATTAAAACATGCCATCTCAAATTGTATATATGGGCCACATACAACAATTGTATGTGTAGCTTTTTGAACAGGCTATCGCACACCTATCAAAAGTAAACCAAACGACACTAACTAATGTAGCTAGGGTAGTAAGGATCGAATCCTCAGGGAAGCAGTTAAACTCTATTAGTTCTAAAAAGCTTAAACTGTGTAAAGAGCCTTGGTCGAGAAGTATTGACTAGCTAACTGACTATTGACTAATTACTAACTAATTACTGGAAATGACGAAGAATTAAACCAATAAACTAAGCCTAGGGTCATTCGGGTCACCAAGAACAACTAATGGATTCACTAACAAAGAAGACGTTCAATCTACAAACTATCGTCAAATAGGGCTCACTAATTCTCTCGAATCAGACTCCCTCGAAACTCATCTAGCGGCTCTCGCCTCATGCCTAGACTAATTCCGCCTATTATCCAGTGGCCTTATTGTGGTATTTTACCTCTGGCATCAATTCAACAATTACCAGAATTACAACTAAATCTGCGCACAATTCAATTGTAAACAAAGAAACCAATAATAGGAATTGACTACTAATTATGGGATTGAAAACAACTAATTTAATTAGCCATGATTGATCAAGGTTCCCTAACCCTAGAAATTAGACTATCACTCATAATTATGAAAATAAACAAGAATAGTTGTAAAAACCCTAATTGATCATTGAAGTAATGAACAATTAAACTAATTAATAGATAAATAATAATAAAATTAATTAACTAAAGAGACTAAACAAGCAATAATTACTAAAAAAAAACAAAACAGCAAGAATTACCAAATTGGAGAACAAGAGACTTGAATTGAATTGAGAATCAATGTTATGAACAAAACCCTAATTTCCCTCAATTAATTTGAGAGAGAGAGAACAAGTATTAATTTCCAAAACCTAAGAGAGTAATCTTAATTCTGAAAAGCATAAGTTGTTTGCCTAGAAACCGTGCCTCATTACCCAAATTGGGTTACAAGCCTAGTACGACAGGAAATAAAAGAAAAACAAAAAGTCCGGGAAAAATCGTCTGATGCGGGCGCATAGGAGGTTTATGCGCCCGCATCAGACCTCCAGAATGCCCTCTTCAGCTGTTGTTCTCATTAAATGCGCCCGCATAGTATTTTTATGCGCCCGCATAATGACCTCAGAAGTTTATTTTGCTTTCTTTTCTTCTTATTTCTTCATAAGTTCTTTAAGACTTGTTTTATACTTCTTGACACGCATTTCCATGCATCTTCATTCTTATCCCGTCTAAGCTTTCCGGCTTCGTTCCGAGCCTCGGTTTTCGTGCCTGAAATTACAAAACATACCAAAACCGAGCATAACAACCGCGGATGATAAAAATCAACTAAAATGCTCTAAAATTGCCGGAAATCAACCAAACTTAGCGAGACACTTCAATTTAGCTAAAGAACATCAAATGAACCAAAAACGAGCCAGATTAACAACTACTAGGCATAAAATTGACTCAAAACAAGGGGAAAAACACTATAAAAACCACACATATCACTTTTACCCATTCTCATAGAAATTTATTTACTAAGCTAACCAAACAAGGCCATATAAATTGATGAGATGGTTGGAACTCGGAACAAATTAAATCAAAGACTCAAAAGTAGATCCGTTTGTAAAACTTGCTTGAAAATTTCCTTACTTTTTCCTAACAAAATATTTAAAAAGATTTCTAAAGATTTTCATTAATTAAAAAAAAAAGATAAATAATTTGTATTTTAATAAACTCTCACACAACTCCTAAAAAACTCATAAACCCTCGAATTAAAATGTTTAGAATACCCTAATCATGGTTATTTAGCCATATGAGAAAACAAAGCACAACCACCTACAAATTCCTCCAATGGCAAACCTTCCAAGTGACGCATTACTCGAAGAAATACTTCCTAGATGCTATGCAAAATCACTCGTTAAATTTAAATGTGTTAGTAAATCATTCAATACCTTAATATCAAGTTCTAAATTCATTAATCTTCATCTTCGTCATTGTTGCTATAATCCAAATCGGTTCTTAGTCCTCGACTACGGTCGAAAATCACGTATTCCTAATGGTATTTGTTACGTGGATGTACCATCTTTAGAGTCACATCAATTGTCTCCTCTTCCTTTACCCAAAATTAAAGTTCGACGTGACATTAACATTGTTGGTTCATGTAATGGATTGTTATGTGTTGCGTTGCATGGCCTTGATTGTGACACAAGGGGTAATGACATTGTTTTTGTTTTGCTAAATCCAACCACACGTATGTACGCTCAAATCCCAATATTAGATCAAATTAATGAAGGAATTCCAAATAAACATCGGTACGTAGTTAGTTGCATGCGATTTGGGTTTGGGTATAATGACTATGATCCTAAGATTGTTGTTATTGTTGATTCTAACATTGTTGTTAATGAAAGTTTTATAATTAACGTTGATGTGGCGAATGAAATAACTAGGGAAGTTTTTGTTTATAGCGAAAAATCCAAGTCTTGGAGATTGGTTGAGTGTACTTCATCGTCTAGGTATGGTGTTTTGGGTGGAAACAATGGTGTTGTTATAAACGGTCATCTACTTCATTGGGTGTTTAAATGTTCCGATAATAAGGAAAGTCGAATTGGTTGTTTTGACTTAAGGATTGATCAATGGATTGAAGATGTACCATCACCAGATTACTATAAAAACGATAACATGACCAATTGGTCCAATTTTGCTGAGAAAAGAATAGAAGTGCGACATATAGGGGTGCTAGACAAGAGTTTGTGCCTCTTAACTGAGAATCCGCGTGATGTTTGGATCATGAAAGAATACGAAATTAGAGAGTCTTGGGTTAAATTGTTGGGGGATTCGGACTCACAGATTACTAAGTCTTTGACATCTTACCCTCTAGCTTATCGCGGGATTGCAATTAATGAAGTTTTGGTTACGAGGATGAATCAAAGAAAAGGATTGAGCTTGTTTGGTACAATATTACTGATAAGAAAATCCAAAGAGTTGATCAAATTTATAAGTCTCGAAAATTTTATGATGTTTTAAATGCTTATGTATGTGAGTCAACCTTAGTTGAGCTTTTTGGTGGCCTCAAAATTGAAGCAGGAGCAAACAAAGTAAGTGTAACATATATTATACTTATGTTACATCAATAAGCATGGTGATCATGCAATTGTTTTTAATTAATCTTTGATTGGGATTAAGGTTATGAAGAAGAATGTAAGTAGTATGTATTTGCAAACTAATAATGTCCAACTATTTCAGGGGATCGATCTTTCTGATGATGACCGATACTTTGTACGGAGTATAAAATAATCAACTGAAGGCGCAACGTAACACGATGGTTCTATGATCAACCAAGAGTTTGTGGCTTTATCAATATAGCATGTTGTTAAGGGTATGTATGAACTATTCAATTAGAGTTAGTTCATGCTTTTTCAAGAACTAGATGTAATACAAGTGACCTTTTAGTTAAACTTTGTTCACAATCATATGCTGTTATTTCTACACTAAGTACACTCCCAATTTCATCAGGTTTGGTCTTCTATTCCTAATTTTACATACGTATTTATCTATTTACCTGTACTTATTGTGAATCCAATATCATAAGTAGAATCTTTTAGTTTTTGCTATACTTAACATGTTAGTATAGCTTTGGAAAGAACAAACCTTTCATCTCAAAGCAATTTGGGTTTCCGGTTTGTTCTTGTTTGAGATAGTGAGGTTTGTACAATTGGTATGCTTCAATGTCCATTTCAAAGTTGTTTTAGATTTTTTTTTTTTAAAGTTTTGTGTCTGGTTTCTAAAAGGATTGGAATTCAAAACAAATTTCGATTGATTGTATGTGCAATTTGTATTTATTGTTGTTACTCTAATTGTTTCATGACTTCCATCACAAATAGAAGAGATTTTGGTACTTAATTGATAGTAACAAAATGCAACTCAAGGTGTGTCCTTTTCATTATATTGAAACTAATGTTCCAATTGTATTTGGCTTCAAAACGCATGATATATATCTAGATGTGTACACATTTTATCATTTTTTGTACTACGTATAAAAAATCAATTGAAAATGTTTTGGTTATTGTTGCGTATCATGTTATCGCTAACAAAAGGTATACGAGACAGTCAAATAGTTAATATACATAACAAAGGGGATTGATACCCACATCGTAATTTTTTTATTCGCACTCCACGAATAAGCGATAAACATTTGACAAAATCAGCGAATATGGAGAACATTTGACCCATAATTAAGTTGATTACAAGGACCTATAAATAACATATACTCCGTATATTCCAGCACATAAATGGAAGAACAGGAGAACATGTACAAATAATGCAATTATGAACATGGCTACAAATGCATCAAAAAAGTTAACAATTATACCCATGCACTCACACCCTTTTGGTCCTCTTACCCCAGTTGTTCATGCCCAATATGGTATTAGCAGGCTAGCAGCAATAAACAAAGATCACATGTTTCTATTTTAATTAGGTCACTTAATTAGTTTCTTAATACATAAAAATCTTAATGACACAAGTCTGACAGGTGTAATTAGTCAAATAAATAATATTATTATTATAGCTTAATTAGGATTTTAGGATGGTGGTGGGAAGGTTGGAGAAGGATAGTGATGGGAGTGGTGATAATGATGGATTGTATTAGTGGCTTAAATGTTGGTTAAAATCTTATTTGAACAATGGGGTTAAATTTTTATTCTAATCACCTAACTTTGTTTCCACTCCCACACTTTTAGTTGTTGTCATAAATCAAGATTGTGTTTTTAAAAGCTTACTTTTCAGTTCAATTCGTTTCAATCAATTTTAGTAATTTTTGAGTCGAGTTTATTATATTTATTTCAATTTAATTCAGCTAAGTTTAACTTAAAAAAACAAGGTTTAACCACCTATGTGAATCACATCCTTTTAATTCAAAAGCATAATTTACAGCCAAAAAATGAAGATTATGAAACATGGTTAATACAAGCCAAATATGTAGAGTATGTAGTATCATCATAATATATATATATATATATATATCTCTTTGTGATTTGACTGTTGATTAAGTATATCCTTGCGGTTTAAGTTCACGTCACACACTACACATCTAGACATGGTTACACCCAATTACATCACTTATACTAGTCTTACCCCACTCCCAAAAACAATGTAATAATTTTGAGTGTGATACTATGATGTGTACGTAGGGTGGGTTTGATGTTAACTTTTGAAATTACTTTTATCTTTTGAATACAATCAAAACACTATCAATAAAAAAATATTAGTGTTCGATGATAAGTAGCTAGGTTTTGAGTAGTATGTGTTAAAAGCTTATAACAATAACAATGTTTCAACTGCCATTTTTATCGAACACTTGTAAAATGAACAAATACCTTAACAATTGACCTCTAAGAGATACTATTTTGACATCTAACACTTAATAGCTACTACTAAGTTTAAAGCTAACATATCCAACTAATGTTGCCTAACATGCTCTTAAAATACTAATAGTTCATCCAACATTCCCCTTTGTTATTTTTACTTGCTACATTGGATCAAAATCTATAAAAGCTTTTTAGGTCTAATGTAGCAAGTAGAAAAACAACAAAGAGTATTTTTGACTATATAATGAAATAATACAATCGAAAACGATCCAACTCAAAACCTACTAGAAATAAATATATTGTAAACTTTATGCTCAAAATATGTTATTTTCCAACTTTATTTTCATACACCATATTGAAATTGTGATTCATTTCCAAAAACAAAATCTAAAAAACCTTGGCTAAATTGAAATTTACGTCAATGTCCTAACTTCTCTCATTCTCTTTCTCTCTCAAATTTGCTCCAAAATCATCCAAATTTTTTTTAGTCTCCAATTCAATAACATTCTTCCTCCCTTTCCATACTACACGAAACGAATCTCCTCACTTACCAATAAAATTCAAAGTCATCTTCTTCTTCAATAAAAACCACAACTTATTCTCTCTTAAACTCAAAATTACAGTTATTTAACTTCTGTCTTTAATGACTGAAATCGAAGACTTTGAGAAAACCATCAATTGGGTTTTCTTACAACTCAAATCTAAACCTGGGTTTGTCACTTTTTCCCCCATTTTTGCTCTTTTCATTTGATGGGTAATTTTTTCTGGGGTTCAATTGAACTTTAAAACGTTTTTTTTTTTTTTTTTT
>PYUH01000160.1:4002061-4014324 GCA_016808085.1 Suaeda aralocaspica
TTTTTTTTTTTTTTTTTGGTTTCTCAATTGCTTAATTCATGTCATGAGTTTTGTTGGGAATTCAGTTTTATACATGGGTTTTCAATTTTGAAGGTATTAATGAAGCAAAAGTTGGTATTTGATGAATTTGTTTACTATTACATTAGTTTAATTGATTTTCATATAGTTGAGAAGGAGAGACTTTTTTGTGATTTCCCTCCTTTTTGATTCATTTCATTGGTTTTGTTTAGTCTTACCTAAACTTGTTAGGTAGAGAATTGTTGTTGGAAGTAGTTAGAAATAGTAGGATTTGATTTGTGAGTTCTTTTGAAATTAGTTAGATACCAAAGAGTGAGTAGGTTTTTATTGGATAAAAAAGATTGATTCTTGTAGAATTCAGAGGAAATTCTTTGTTATTGGTGTGTGTGGTAAATTCAGCTGTGTGAAGTAGTATGTCTAGTGGAAGTGGGACCCCTGTTGGGGCAAATTTCATGAGGCAGAGGCATAGTTGGGGTTATGCCTCTGGTGGTGATGATCTTGAGGATGATGCATGTTCGAAACCAATGCCGTCGACGCCTTCGATTCCGAGGGCCAAGACATGGATTGAGATCATGGAGAATGTGCTTTGGATCGGTTCTGCAGTGTTCATTATATATTTTGGTGATTGGCATTCAAATCTTATTTATCTCCTGTGGCACGACGGCCGGATTAGGAGGTAATGGTCTGGTTTGAGATCTTGAGCTACAATTGTTTTGACTATTGCTTGTATTTTGTTGATTTTTGGATGTCTATACTTAGCTTTTGGCTTGTGACTTGTGAGGTGCTTATACTCTTGATTCACCTTTACTTTTGAGCTTTTTTGGCGTTACTAGTATGATTATGAATTTGGCTTTTGTATGTAGATAGAAAAGCTCCAATTGATTTGTTTAACAGCTGTCATTTGATCAAATTTCTTGGAGTAGCTTTACTTGCTTCTGATGCAAAAGATGCCTTGAGAGGGACTTTATGAGCATTGACTAGAGCCTTTTTAGTGTGTAGATAAACTCAAAAACTATCATGGACCATTACTTTTTGTTTCCTTGTGTAGATTTAGGAAAGGAGACGAAGAGGAACCAATATTAAGTTTATGATTTCGTGGCCTGTTGTATCATTTTGCATTTTTACTTGCCCCATGTATTTCAAAATTTCAAACAAAACTATATTAGCTTTATATTGTCTACCATGTATTTGTGAATGTTGTGCCAATATTGCTTTTGAGTTGTTTTTGTGAGTTTTGGGGTTGATCTTAATGTAAGCCTGCTCAGCTGTCTTTATTAGTCGTGTTTGTCCCTACATTGTTGATGTAAGGTGTTTTCTATCATTCGATTGACTTGAAGAAATTAATGCAATAAAAGAAGTTGCACATACCATGTTTCTAAAAAAGAATATTCAACGAGATATGTGTGGTTCATGTAGGTAGATACTTTGATGTATGTAAAGATGAATTGCATGATCTTCAGCAATATATTTCTGAAACTCTTTATATGGAAAAGGAGTTGTCTTTTCCTTTTCTATGGATATTTTGCTTGAACATATGACCTTTGTCTCCTGTTCAACAATGTTATAGAATTCGTTGCAATATCAGCATAAATTGAACTGCTGCATATCCAACTGCAAAAGGGAGGGGAACCAACCATTGCTGAGAAAAATTTGATTAATGACCTTTTTCATTCTTAATTGTATACTGTTTTACAAAAATGTAACTGATTTTTCCAAAATTGTCTCTTTGCTCAGGATAAATAGACAAGGGTGAGTCTCTAGCAATGTCACTATGTTTAGTGTTTTCTTACCTAACAACAGTTGTGACTCAAGGTGTTGTTTGCCTCTCACTGTTGCATACATTGACTCACTGTTACAATTTGACAGTAGATGAGAGTATTAGTTTATAATCTTTTTTCTTCATGACTTGTGATAACATAAGGGCTGCACATTTCTCTTGTTCCTTTGTGTGCAACTAATCAGTGCATCTAGAAAATTGTGAATGCATTTATGGGGTCATTATGCTGAAACTCAAGTCACCAAATCAAGATAATTGAGATATGAAGGAGTTAGTTTAAGAAAAGCCATGATTGTAGGGTGAATGATTAATGAAATCAATTTGTTGATGGATATTCATTATTTAAGTACTGTGATGATATTGGGTACTTCATTAATTAAAACACTGTATTATGTGAGTAAGGGAAGAAACTGGTATTTATCTTGACTCTAGGCTGCTTGAGGAGACAGAGTTGGTATTTGACTTTCCTAGTTCTGACATCTGAATCTTGTTTCCTTATACTTCTTTCATAGTCTTCTGTGATCCTTGTCTAGAAATCTGCATATCAGTAGCATTCCTTGCTCTTACATAGGAGGCTCTTCTATTTTGGCTCCTTTCATTCACATAGGATATTACTATCTTAGCAATTGATTACTTGTCAGAGTTTGTGCTCCGATAAAGGAGAAAAATGTTTCAGTTATTAGGGCTTCATTACATTAAGTACCAAGTTGCAAGTATGAATTCACTTATTTCAACCCCATATTCTTATGAATTCAGATTGAAAATCAGTACTGAATGTATTGTGGTAAATGGATAAGAAATTGGAATGTAATAGCCAAAAGATATAGCTAGATCATTGTAATCCAGCACCAATACAAATTTCTCATAGTCGAGATGTGGGCATACAAATTTCCTGGATGATTTCTCTCATCTAATGCTAAAATCTTCCTATTTTTAGCCTTTTTGCTTATTACATTACTTCCTCTCTTTCAATGTAATAGACTTAATGTATGAAAAGCCTATGATGCCCTTTCTCTGAATTGCCTTCTTGCCTTGCATACATGAACAGTATGGGTGGGCTGTTAGGATGGTTCTTGCACATTTGCTCCTGCCAACAGTCAAACACAGGCTAGTATGTGAGCATAGAAAAAAAAAAGTCAAACAATCAAGCTTCTTTTTTTACCTTGACTTTATTTATTGGAAGTGTGGTGGGTTTTCTAAAGAGGTTGTTGGTTTTTCCTTTTTTCAGAAAATTATCGAGGTAATTTTCTGGTTTAGCTGATAGGATCACTTTGTTTCGTGTTGCAAGATCGCTTCTCCTCTAAAGGATAGAGTGACCATACTTCTTTATCTCCAGGTTTTTTTTTTCTTGAACTTTTATTATGGGCCAAACTTTAGATTATAGGGCTTGTGTTTCTTCTAGGAGGTCATTACTGGGTAATCTTTCTCAACTAGCAAGCCAGATGAAGAGTTTGTTTCCCAGAAGACAGTTTACACTTTAGATCTAATCTAAGCATGACTTATCTGGAATCTTAGTTAGCATCCATAATTCTAATTTCATTAATGGGTAATCATTCTCAACTAGCAAGCCAGATGAAGATTTTGTTTCCCGGAAGACAGTTTACATTCTAGATCTAATCAAAGCATGACTTATTTGGAATCATGGTTAGCATTGTAAAAATGGAATATTAGTTCTAATTTCATGTTGTCTGCAGCATAGCTTAAGGCTGTTGGTTTTTCCTTTTTTTCAGCATCTTTTTTTCCTATCTCCCTAACATCCTACCGGAGTACCAAGTTTCAGAAAAAATATTCACGTTTTAGAGATAGTATTTTTAAATTTAACGTGATTTTTGGTGCCACTCAACTTTCACGACTGGTAACTATCTCATGTAATCATGTACACACTGTTATTATTATTGGTGTAGAAGGAGTTTGTCATTGGAATTGTCACACCATTTCAAATCAATAGGAAAAAAGGCGATTCCCATTTAAATGCACTCCGTCTCACAATATACTTCACACTTTGAATTGATTCTAGCTCAGAGATTTAGAGTAGCTATTACACGTAGGCAAACTCTCAGCAAATTAGAACTTTAGAAGTGGGTAGAGAGTAGCCAAGGAAATTGTTGAAGAGGGAGATCGACAAGTGACAACAGGAATACTTCAGGAAAACCTCAACTTCAAAAGAAAATGTGAAGTACATTTTGGTGCATTAGTCTAGTGTGAATTTTTTAGGAAACCTGAGTATATAATAATCAGTTCTCTAAGCACAGCATTGGGGTACCATCATTCATTTCTTTATTTAAAAGTGACTTTATGTGGGATGTGGGAAGTTGAAGCAAATGTGATGGCAATTTCATCACTAGCTTGATGACATTTATGTGCTCCTCTGTAGAAAAAGAATGGAACTTACATCTTTTTGTTCCAATCATGGTGGCATGCTTGTTACTTGAACCTGAGACTTGGTCTTGGTCAGTGCGTCTTGTAAGAAACAAGACTAGTGAATCTTTATAGGTTTTTTACATTAGGTGGTTGCTTTCATTTATTTTTGCTATTCAAAAAGAACATGGCTATTCCTTTTCGAATGTATATGTTTATATGTTACCTTCATAATATGATCTTGTCGGAGATGTTTATGCTACATTGGATGCGTAAGCATACAAGAAAAGGTTAAATAGGCAATGAAATTGTTCGGGAGAAGGTAAGGGTTGCTTCTATTGAGGATAGGATGAGATAAAATTGACTAAGATGATTTGGAAATATATCACCGAGACAGAGTAGGAGCTGTAGAGGAAGGCTGAAGCAAACTTAGATGAGGGTTGTAGGTGGAGAGACCAAGGCTTTTGTTGTTTGTTTGTACCTGAAGCTGTATGTTAGTGATGGTTGAAGATTTTATGTTAGATGGTTCATGTTGTGGTGAGAGCATTGTTCAAACAACGGTACTCCCCAACTGTTCCCCCACTGGCTGAGGTTAGAACATTTGCTTCTAGTGTTATTAGTACCTATATTACCTTCACTATTCGACACCTTGCTGAGGCAAATTTTGTTATTGTTTACTACATGATACATGATGCACCTAATGCCTAGTTAAAAAAAAAAAATCCTAGGTAGCTCTGTGCATTTCCAAACTCAATATAAGCACCCAGATTTAATTCTAAAGAACAAAATAAGAGTGTTTTGGATGGTAATGAGCCTGAATTCTTTCTGTTTGTGGTTGTGGGGTAACTTGTAAGAGTTTGCGTGCAAACAACGTTCACCTTCTGATTTAATAATCAGACCCTGAGATTTTGGGTTAATTTCTCATATTTTTTTGTGATGGAGAGTGTTAGGTGGCTGATCACAAGAGTTAGGAAAAAGTTTTGTCCAGTAGCATGTAAAATGACAGGTTTAATTATCAGGTAAGGATGTAAGGTAACATGAAACATTCGATGCTGTGAATGGTTTGGCCTTTGAAATAATGTATAGCATCATGGGGTGAGGCTTTTAACTTGTTAGTTACAGGCCTACTGCTGTTGATGACAATGCCTTCACAATCTGTTTCACTTAGTCACTGCGTGTTCTTATTTTCATGGTAATGATAGATTATTTGAGAGCACAGTTCAGCTTGGCATGGGTCAGGCTGGTTCACAATTTTCATTTTAGACCACTATTTACTTCTGCCTTTTTACCTGTTTTATATTCAAGTTTTTGTTAACATTTCTCTGCAAGGAATATTGCCTTTTACTCCGATTGTGTGTTTGTCTTACAGGCATTTCCTAGACTAATACCCTTATCAGAGTTGTCTTTGTTGTTGTGTTTTAATGGCAATTATTCTTTTCCTGCAGGATACCTTTATACCTAGGATTTGGAGGTGCGCTTTTGAGTGCTGCTTATTTCTTTTGTACGAGCATGTCAATATCAGGTGTCAGAAAGTCGAATGAGAACTGGGAAATACTGAGTGGATCTGCCTTGCCGTTGGTTACTCTGTTGGGCTTAACCTCCTTTTGCCTGTGAGTAGAACAACAATTCTGACATTCATGAAATTGCTCTTGAATATGTGCATGGTTCTTAAACTTGAATCTTTTTGCAGATTCACATGGGCTCTATGGCCAATTTGGAGCTTCTTGACTCTACCTCTTGTGGTATACCTGCAATTTCTTTCCTCATATTGAAAGGAATCTCAATTTTTTTCCCACAAAAAGTTCTAATTTCTTGTGTTCATTCTGCAGTTCACGCTCTTCATGGCTTGCATGGTTATATCACCTTATCTGATAAGCGGGACATGTAAACCTCAACCAGAAGTCCTCCGCCTTGACTGATGGTTGAAATTTGAGAATTTCAGGTGATTTGCACACGATAAACAAACGTAAAAATCTATTTAACCACAGGTGGGAACGGATAATAGCTTTAAGTGTTGATATAAGTAACTTTATCCATGATGCAATTCTTCCCAAATTGGCGTTTATTAGAGTATATTGGCTCTGTTCCGATCTTCGCATGTACCCCTTGTTTTTCTTTTGTACTCGGGCAACCAGATGAATGAAGAGATTACTGTTAACAAAGACCTACATTGTCCTCGGCAGATCTCAGTGAAGGATTCTGTTTTTTTGTTTCTATAATCCAGCATCTTTTGTAAAGAAAATTATCAAATATAGTGTGGTTTCTCCACAGTCTATGGAGGTTATTGCATCATTGGATAATATTGCAACTTATTGAGCTTGGTTCCTAGTGCTGGTACGCCAATTACAGCTATTAGCACTTTGAATTAGATTGCAGTAATATATCCTATTAAATCTCTCATTATTTGTCTTGATGAATCTGTCCAGCTCCCTACAGTCTATGCCTGATAGTTTTGCTTGAATCAATGTCATTTTAATTGTGCCTTTAACCCTTTTGTTTTGTTGCTTGTGTTTAATTTATCACATCTGTCCTGCTGAACTTGAGCTACCCTGTGATTTGCAAAGAAACCTGTGTCAATGAGTTGAAGTACGGGGTATGATTGTATGAATATGCTTCTCCAAACTTTTATTGTAGTCTAGGAGGGATGCTTCTAGAGTACGACAATTACTACTCTGTAGATTTTTTTTCTACATCACCACCCAATATCGTGAAAATGTTTATTATCTAAATCATGTTACAGTTCAAGTAAAATGGTCCAAGTCTTTGCAATGCTTGTTTGAAATTTCAGCAACTGTTTTGAATCTATCTCGGCTTACCAGAGCCCAAAGGATGTGGTGTTCGACTTGTTGTGAGTCTTGGATCAAAAGATACAACATGCTTGCTTAAACAGCGAAAAGTTTTGGGGTTTACATTTCATCATCACTATATAAGTTTTTGTCTACAGTTCAAGTTTCCTGTTTCCATGCAATTCTTATGGGACGGGTTGACAATCAGTACTAACAGCCGCGACAGGAAGGATCTAAGTTTATGATTGCACTTAGCTACACCTTGCGAGATTGACGTCGAAATCCACTGTGGCAAACTAGTGAGAAGAACATTGTTCTTAGACGAGTACGCTGGTAGTTTAATGGTTTGGTATTACTGAATTTAACAAATGTACTAGTCATACTACATTACTGCATATCAATGTTGGTGGACTCACATTAATGGAGTTGTTATGCAATTTAAGTCATTATGCTGTATATTTATTATACGTGGATTGCAGATATGTCATGTACTATACTAAAGACAAACAATCAATAACATAGTGTGTTCAGTAGTTCAGTGCCCTTCACAGGAATGACAGTGGACTACCAAGATTTGGCTCTGAGCCTAAGAGTTGACTTAATACTTTTAAGGGCAGAGTTGACTTTTTTAAAAAAGCAACTCTTGTCTCGTATTGGGTCGAAGAGACGGACTATAAATGCATAAGCCCGTTGGTATATTGTTCAATTGGAGGGTATACCGTATACATGCCATTCGATTTAAAATATCTTTAGAAATTACATATTAAGGGCCTGTGAACTGAAAGTTTTTTATAAAGGATTAATGAGTAGCAAAATAAAAGAAGAACTGAACCGAACCGACTTGAACCGAACTGATTTTAAGTTGAAGCAAACAGGCACTAAGCCTCTAAAAACTTTTTTTTCTTTTGAGGATTTATGAGAAAAGGCACAACTGCCTTTTTCGTTATTCACGAGACTTTTTTATGCCTTTACAAACCCCAACAAGTTGTCTGAAGACACTTTTTTGTTAGGGGGAACATTATCTAAAATTTTGATATTTTTTTCCTCGGACCTTAGAAGCCCCAAAAACTGTGAATTATAACTTTTGTTTTGAGTTTTCAGATGACTGTTTCAGCTTTTGTCCTTATTTTGCTTTACATTTCTCCCACAAGTTGTTAGTGACTCCAAGATGTCTCACCCTTAACTTCAGCTTCTAAAAACTTGTTATGTTTCCTTTTTAAACAATTTTCAAAAAAGGGCACGTTAGTCTTTTCACTCTTCCGAAACGCGTCTTATGACCTTTTAAATCCCGAAAAACTGCTCAATGATCCTTTTTGACCATAGGGGCACGTTGTAAAATTTGAGACAACTTTTTCTCCGGGACCCTACAATCCTTGAAAAGCGTGAATTATAGCCTTTGTTTTTGGCTTTCGAAGAACTTTCTTGGGCTCTGTTTTGTTTTCGCCCAACTTTTTACCATGTTAAGTAATTGAAACTAGGACGCCCCACACTCGATTTCAGCCTAAAATATTGTGATCTTCCTTATTTGGAAAATTTCCGAGGTTATGACAAAGGATGCAAATATATCATTTAATATGCAATATTATCGAGCCCTAATTCAAACATTCTTAAAATAAACACTCCATGTAATTTGTCTTACTAATTAAGTGTTGTTTGTCAAGAATAAGTTGTTTAATTCTCTCTCTTTTTTTTTATTTATTTTTTATTTTTTTATATTTATCTCTATTCTTAGTTCCATGTTCATAAACACAATTTGTATTAATCGCTTTATGTGTTCTCAACACTGGTCAATATATCATATATGTGGCGATAAGTTAATTGTTGAAGCATAATTAATGTTTTATTCGAAAATTATTTTCTTGTTTGTAAATTGTAATAAAAATAGGGAGTATATGTTTATTTGTAAGATACTCTAAAAATTTGTTTACGTTGTTTTTAAAATTATTTATTTTTTCTTAAACGGTACTCTATTTCGTGTTTTTTGTGAATTTGCGCTCCATCGTATCCAAAGCTGCTGTTTCGTGCAACATAGATTTTGACACCTCATAAACAAGTGACTACTAACTTGAGACATCATAAAGCCAATCAATCTAATGTATAATTTTCAATTACTCTATAATCAGCATTGTTCTATGAAAACAAGTATAAGTTTGGACTTACTCAATCAGAAATCGCACCTATCATTTTAATTAGGAGAATCTTTTAAGTAAAGAGTGCATCTAGTAGACTAGTACCTTAGAGAACATAAATATTTTGCTTTATTTTTTTCCAAAAAGACAAGTAACCTTTTATATATGTTATCATAGTTTAATTAAATAAGTACGTAATCATCAATTTATATAATATTTTGCTTAGTACAAATATTATAATGATGTACTATAAGTTATTTTCTCTATTTTTGTTAGATCGAAATCAAATTGAGGTCACATGTTTTGGTTTCGTTCTAGACACTTTGTCTCTTTTAAGTGGAAACGAATTTTAACAATAAAAAGAAAAGCACACAATTAAGTAAATTGGTATGCAAAAGAGATAATATTTGATTAGATTTTTTTTTTTTTTTGAGGGAAATTAGATTAGATTTTTGGGATTAAAAATAACTAGCTTAATTTGGAATACCATAAATGGAGTAACTTGCAATTGCAAAAATTTTACGTAGTTACTTGGCATTGGATAACGTGTAGTTTAAGAAAGCCAACATATATAATCAACTTAAAATAAAAAAACAAACTAAAAAAGTATAGTTATTATCAAGAAAATAGTAGGATTAATTTAAAGTATGTCGTTATGTGTAATGTAAGAATGTCTGCTTGCTTGACTAAAAAAATAAAAAATGCTCCAACATATGCTTTGTGTGATTGTACTTCATATCATTAAAGGTTTAATATATGTAAGCTACTAATTACTTCAAGTTGCCCTTTTGTTTGAGTATTATTATAGTGTCTTATATTCATTAGATTTCAATCTCTTATCATCTACTTTACCCCTCTGTATCAAATATCCAAACTTGTTGAAATTTTGTAATAAATTGCAAATGAGATACCAAGTTATTGTTTGTCTTCTATTGAATCTCATATATGTGCGCACTTATAAGTTGTTTATACGATTACCCCTTTGCTTATAGCATATCATTTCTAACTTATTGCTTGTATAACTATCGGCTCATCACATATATAACCTCTTAATCTCTTATAATATATACCGGCCTAATGAACACCAACACCAATATCAATGGACATTTGTTTACTACGTAAAGTTGCTCTTGAACTTATATATTACTATATGATTGAAACTCCCACTTGTTGGCTAGCCTAAAATGATTTCATATATATATTTAAACTAAACTAGATTATAACAACATCATGATGGTAATTGAACTATGGATTTAAATAATAGTTAGCTAGATTCTTAGAACTTTATACATACAGTTATTGCATTATTCATATATAATCATATGTCAACAAAATTATGAGAACTAATAAAGAACCTCAAGAACAAAACAAAAGCTATAAAATTATAATGTTGTTATCTTTTATTCTTTCAAAAAANNNNTTTAAAAAAAAAAAAAAAAAAAAAAAAAGGTTTGATGTTGAAATAAGTGAACCCCACTAAAAAGATGAGCAATCTAAATCAAACTATGATCCCAACTATATTTGGTTCCCTCCTAAAACTTTTAACAAGTTGCTGGGAAACAACTTCCATTAACACATGTAAATGAATAAGCCTCTAATTAATTTATCTTCAATTCATAAAGTTACATGCTTTTTGTTTGCCGATATAATATTAGCCAATAGTTGTGATAATTAATTGATATCATAATCTTAAGTAGTGCTCTTATTTTTTTACTATTATTATTATTATATATACCTTATCATTTTTTTGCACAAAATGCTTCTGTATTACTGTAGTATTAGACTATTAGTGTGTTAACTTTAATTTAATTTGTCACATAATCACCTACTAAATCACATAGATTGCCAACTATTTAACATTTGGTCTATGATTTTATCTGTTGGGAAAATTTTGATTGGAAGAGCATACATATACTCCACCTTTTTTTTTTATACCTAGGGAAGAAATTAAAGAGTAAATAAAGATTATGATTTTATTTTTGAAAAATTCGCCGTGTATAAATATATAACAAGAGAATACTTGATAGATTAACCTATCAAATACTGCATAAATTACAGTGGATAAAGATAATAGATGATTTATGTTGTTGAATCAAGGCCATTAAGTTAAAGTAATAAGATTAACAAATATTTTTGGGCTAGCTTATTTGCATTGTACTATATTGTAATAATAATCAATGTATTTTTTTGTTTTTATTTTTTTTAAGGTATACTCATACAATTTAGCTTTTTTTCCAAATCCATTATTCAATTTGGGACGATTAAGCATTTGATTATCTACGCAGTATATTGAACATTTGAACTAGATCATTAGTTTCTTCAATTCAAAAACTTGTTCTTGAATGTTATTACCTATCTTCATTTGAAATGGAAGTATAGAACTACCTAAGTACCTAAGACGTAGTATTAACTACTCCCTAGTAGCTAAAAATAATGCAGAATCAGTCAAGTTCTTGAAATCTAAAAACACTTACTACGTATAATTAACATGCATATGATTAATACAGAGTACTTATCGTCTTCATGTCTTAAATTCTAGAGACATTACAATTGAAAAATGATCAATTCTCAGTAAAAAAAAATATGAGAATTCTACAAAGGCTAATTAAGATATAATCAATCCTTCATAAGTAACTTTTATGTTGTAAAAGCTTTATACACCAACTTTAATTATTACGTAAATATTATCTAGTCTAATCGGCCAAAATCTTATAAGATTATTTTAAAATCGCATCCACATTATTAGCAAGTGATTTGTAATAGCCATGCTAAATGCAAAGATAATTAAATTCAACAATGGTGTACTTCCATCCAAGATCTCAACTAGAGTACTTATTTTGTTTTGTTTTCCTTGTTTTGGCTTAGCATCCAAGATCTCATTAGCTCATATGCCAACATACCAAATTAGGATTACAAAGTCAAAATATCATTAGTTGGCCCACAAAAACATAAATTGAAAGCATCTTGTTGGATTTGAACTTCATGTGGGTCCCAAAATTTTCATCTTTTTCCTCTTGAAATCTTCATCAACTAAAAAAATTACTGTTTTTTTCCCTTTAGCTTTACATGAATACACTCACTAATCTCTTCCATTTGACCTGTTCTTTTACTTTTTTTTTCTCATTTCCAAACAAACAACTAACTTCCAAAGTTTCCATCTTTCCACCGATTTATTCTTTTTTTTTTTTTTTTTTT
>PYUH01000160.1:4015488-4087233 GCA_016808085.1 Suaeda aralocaspica
TTTTTTTTTTTTTTTTTTTTTTTTTTTTGATAATAAATAAATAAATTCAGTACCTAAAATCTTTGGCATCATACATTTAAACAACCCCAATTAAACAATTAATAGTGGTTTAGGTTTAGCCATTTTAGGGACCTTATTTCATCATCTTCTTCTTTTAAACACTCCTTCACTTGTTATATTACTCCTTTTTTTTGGTATTAAATTGAAATTCTAACACTATTTCTTGATTATATTTTGATTTTGGGAGTTGGGAAATTCTGGGTTTCTCAAAAAGATTAAAACTTTTGCTTATTTGAGGGTTCAAAATTTTGTTTTTCTTTAATTTGAGTTGATTAAGTGGGAATTGGTGATTTGGGTGAAGTGGGTTTTTATTTTTTTAAGTTGGTTTTATAGATTTTTGAGAGTTAAATAATGTGTTGAATTTATAAGTCTTGTGATTTCTTTACTTTATTACTAAAATTGGTCTTAAAAAAGGATTTTTCTTTTATGTTGGCAATTGAATTTTCAAGAAGTTGAAGATTTTTCACCTCCAAATGACCTAAGTGGTGGGTAATTAAGTTATTTTTCTTTATGTATTTAATGCCTTATTATAGAAAGAAAAGAAAAGTCACTCAATAATATGTTTCTTCTTTTACTTTTGATAAAAAAAAAAAAAAAAAAAACTTTATCATTAGTAATTTGATGTAACTTGTTGTTTGCTACAACTAGTAACTTGATTAAGAATTCCCCATTTGAATTGCTTGTTGAAAAGTTATGAACTTTGTTGTTATTAAGTAAGTTGAAGGAAATAATTTCAGTGTTGTTATATTTATTCAGGAATTTTGTTTATATTTGGAGAAGTTTTGCTGATGAAATGAGACATGGATAAATATATTCAACCTCCTTTGGTAAGATAATCTACTTGTTAATTTATTCATGTTTTAATCAATATGTATTGATGAATGAATGATGATGTTTATTATGTTTTAGTTTATGGATTTTGCTAATTACTTTTAAAGATGCTTTTTTTTTTGTTTGTTTGTTTAGATGTTTTTCATGTTAGATCTATATAATGAATGATTTGTGTATAATGATAGTAAAAATTTAATTGATAGTAGTCACTTTCTTGTTTGTTTGGAGGTGGGGTTAATGGTATGAACTTCTTGACAAAGTCAATAAGTGAGATATTAATTGTAATAAAGGAAGGTGGTCAAGGTGGAAGGGTGGAACCTATTACCAAGACAATTCTTAATGCCATTTGAGTAAAGGAAAGGGTGTTTTGAGGCCAGTTGTTTGATTAAGATGGTCAAGACATTCGTCGATAGTGGTACCGGTTCTGACTTAGAAATTTATTGTGGAATCTGTTTAGAAGATTCAATCAAACCAGAATTGAATCGGTCATGTTGGGTTTTTTCTTTTCTGCAATGTTTAGAACATAGAAAAGGGAGGTAGTTGCTAGTTGAAATTTGGGGATAATATATCTGAAGAAGTGTTATAGGTGGTTCTTTAGCTGTGCCTGCGTGCAAATTCTTTCTAAACGCTAATGATGGCACAGGAACAAATGTTGATTACTACTTCCGAACAGGTTGGCATTGTTGATTTCATTCCAGCATGAGTCTCAAGTGTAGGGTTTTTCATTATATTCGCTTTCATTAAGATATCTAATAGCAGTATAGCACTAAGCAGACAAGTTTTGTGAACTAATTCTTTGGTTGATTACTGATGTAAGAGGTTAAAATTGTGAACATAGACATAATCATGGATGGATTTTTTTGTTTTAGGCTGGATCTTGTGGTGAAATGCTTAGTGAATGCTAAGAATCCATTTATTAATGCAACTTTACCTATCCTAGAGAGGAGATGATTTGAAGTCATTAATGCTAATGTTGCAGGTTGATTCAACAGCTTGTTTGTGTAGAGTTGATGCTGGTTTGAAAACTGTAGCTGGAGCAAAGAAATATGTCCCTGGGACAAGGCTGTGTCTACAACCTGACATCAAGTCTTCCATTCATCCTACACGGCAAAAACCTTCTCGTGGTGAAAGAAGTCGCAGTCAGTCTCCTCTCCTTCCAGGTCTCCCTGATGATCTGGCCATTGCGTGTTTAATTAGGGTTCCCAGATTAGAACACCGAAATCTCCGATTAGTCAGTAAAAGATGGCACCGCCTTCTTGCTGGCAACTTCTTTTATTCTTTGAGGAAGAGCCTAGGAGTTGTAGAAGAATGGGTATATGTCATTAAGAGGGACCGTGACGGTAAGATATCATGGCATGCATTTGACCCGGCTTACCAACTCTGGCAACCCCTTCCACCTGTACCCAAGGAGTACTCTGAAGCTCTAGGGTTTGGATGTGCAGTTCTAAGTGGCTGTCACTTGTACCTCTTTGGAGGCAAGCATCCCCTTAAGGGTTCAATGCGACGTGTCATATATTATAGTGCCCGAACAAACAAATGGCATCGAGCCCCAGACATGCTACGCCGTAGACACTTCTTTGGTGCATGTGTGATTAACAATCGTTTGTATGTAGCAGGTGGGGAGAATGAAGGTATACACCGTTCCTTAAGATCAGCTGAAGTTTATGACCCGAACAAGAATAGGTGGTCCATAATCCAAGATATGAGTACAGCAATGGTGCCTTTCATTGGAGTTGTGTATGAGGGGAAATGGTTCTTAAAAGGGCTCGGGACACATCGTCAGGTTCTAAGTGAGGTATATCATCCAGAATCTAACAGCTGGTATCCTGTTTATGATGGAATGGTTGCAGGTTGGAGGAATCCCAGTGCTTCCTTGGATGGGAAGCTCTATGCCTTGGACTGCAAAGATGGATGTAAACTTAGGGTATACGATGAGGCGAGTGATTCGTGGAGTAAACATATTGATAGTGGAGCTCATTTAGGGAACTCCAAGGCGCTGGAAGCAGCTGCCCTTGTTCCGTTAAGTGGGAAGTTGTGTATTGTACGTAATAATATGAGTATTTCTTTGGTAGATGTCTCAAGATCTGAGCATGTTGGCAGTACAGTGAATACTGAACACATGTGGGAAACAATAACAGGAAGAGGCCAATTTAAGACTATGATGTCTAATATCTGGTCTAGTATTGCTAGTAGGAAACGCCTAAAAAGTCATATTGTCCATTGCCAGGTTCTTCATGCTTGAAACTAGGGTAATCAAAAAAGGAATTGAGAATAGGAATTTTGTGTTGGTGTTTTTGGTGTCTCTTGATCTAGCAACCCTTCGGCACATGGTGTGCCTAAAGTTTGCTACATTAGAGCAAGTAATGTAAAATTCTGTTAGTTTTGCAGTTTCAGAATGCACTTCCACTGTAGTTTGCAAAATTAGACATCTATTGCACATAATTTATATAGTAAACCATGATCTCCATGGTTTATGCTTTGTTGAAGAATTTAGTGTGAGAGCTTTTATTTACAACTTCAATATTTCGACGCAAATGTATTAATTTGGTCGATGCTACATTGAATGTATATATTTGTCATCTTATTAGCATTTTCATCAGTAGATGAAGAGATGAAAAGTTGCCAGATGAAGTTGATTTGTTGTAACCCATAATTTGTGTAACTTGAGCCTTATCATTGTAGCAATAGTGACAATTGGTGGCTTGATGAATCAATCATAATCATGGCAGCTTTCCATTGAAACAACTGTAAAGCGTCTGGGGAATAAGTTCTGAAGCACAAACGTTATGTGAATGATTTAATGAAGAAAGCGGCTGCTGCTCGTTATAGGTTAAGCAAGCATCACAAAGTAAACTTGCAGGCGAGGCACAGGATGTCAAGTTTTCGACTCTGGTGTAATGTGGAGCAAGTAATGTAAAATTCTGTTGAGATGCAAGATTTCAACTGTTGTAATGTAAAATTCTGTCGTACCTTCTATCACATATGAATCCTATTTGATCGATATTCCCAAGTGAGACAGAATTTCGACTCTACTGTACAAGAGTCCAAGTCTTGGATGGCAACAACTTTTAGATTCAAACCATATCTTCCTGATGCTAATGCAACAGATTATCAAGAGTAATTCTAACTAATTGCAGAAGTTAACCAAAGAAGTCAATCTGGCAAACTGATTTGCTTAAACTATACCAAAAACAACAATTTCGAAATTGGTTACTTCCCTGAGATCTGTTTCTAGGCACCTTACAGCATGTGGTGTTTAAATATTACTCTGTATGTAGTAAACATCACTATAAGAATCACCAAAAAAAAAAAAAAAAAAAAAGATAAATAGATAAACAAAAAAAAAAAAAAAATCACAACAAATAGCAAACTTCAAGGGATAGAATTGAAATCAAACTGTTTTATTAAGAAAATAATAATTGAACAGTGTCCAACAAAAACAAATACACCCAGACAATATTCATCTTTGAAAAATATAATAAATAATGTTCTATAATACACAAGACCAAAGCATACAACCCCGTACTTGCTCTGAAAGCTTGAAATATACCCTTCAGCATATTTGTTACCTGGCTAGATTGACCAGGATAAGAGACGACATGGAAAAGGACAAATATGAAAAAGATCAGCCAGAAAAAAATAGAGCTGAAAAAACTCGACACCTGCTGCTGCTGCACTTGGTAAATATTTAGAGATCTGCAAATGAAACTCTCAGCAACTTCTCACTGAAGCATGAACGGCAACGTCCATGCCAACTCAGGACAGTACCTGTACACAGTCTAAGCCTGAGACTTGCTGAGATAACATTTTGCTAAAGAGAAAACGTCACCCTTCTGCTTTTTGTATTCGTTGTAGCGCCAGAAGAAATAACTAAGATAATCGAAATCGATGGGCGATATCTTTGCCTGTCATCAAAGAACAAAAGTAAATACAGTTGTCTAGGTTTCTTCCACAAGTTCCCACTAAATAAGCACAGCTACAATACCTGAATCAAAGCCCATAATCCCCAACACAAATGAGAAGCTAACATATAAGCATTTGTCTCGACATAAAGTGCTTCCAGATCACGTTCAGATGCCTATTGAAGTAAAGAAACCATATGAAAATTGTTATTCTGATCATCACATTCAAGTTGTGGTTCTTTCTGAAAATATCAAGCATGTCTGTCATTACATTAGCATGAAAACAGCCATTAAGGTTATTTTTCATATTACGAATTTGCAGATTCTGACTGCATCTTTGGCGTTGCTATGTATAGGTTTGTATCCCGCCTATTTTGTAAAACTATCAAGAGAACCTACACTATCAGGCTAGCCCAAAGGCCAAAGAGAACAAGAGCACCCCATAAATAGCGACAAAACATAATTTCCACAGAATATTCACCCATATACTTAAGCTTTATTTCCGGAAGATAACAGGCACCAAGCAATATGCTTCTTTGCGTCTACACAGACTGCATGAGCTCCATCATTGTCCTATGATCTAGTATCCAAGATATAAAGGTTACAGCCACCAAATAACTTCTTAGACCCAAAAACTAGATGGATATTCCTTTTAGAGCATGCTTCTCCAGATCATCAAAATAGTTTTTGAGATACGTTAAGTTTGTTTCCTATCATGCAATGAGACAGCACATGACTCCAGCCCTAATAAAGCACACCACATCAAAGGAACAGATTGGAAGACGATATCTACTGGAGTGACATGGAATACAGATTATCTCCAACTGTAGTTTGATGACTTGTTCCACCACAATGTATGTAGTAGATTGCTTCAAATCCTATGCATAGCCACCGTTAATTATACTGCAAACCCTATGAATAGCCATCTTTGATTATACTCCAAACAGTATGCATTAGCCACCATTAATTACCCTCCAAACCCTATACATAATCACTGTAAATTATACTCTGAAATCCCCAAACCCACAAGCGGGTAAAGTGATTGGATAGAACTAACAGAAGAGGGTAAAGTGATTTGATTCATCATGAAAGAACTCTCCGAGCAGTGCAAATGCCATTTATAATTAACCCCCCTCCTTATGATAGATTGGTAAATCTAAATATATTTTTATAATGCATTATAGCTAATAATATAATAATTAACAAAGAAGTGATAGTTAATTGGAACGCCACAAATATTATTCATATTTCTACATATACTGAGCATCTTCTCTTATCTAAAGTGATCGTCATGCAACCTATGCAACAAGTCATCAACCATTACATTATATAATGGAAAAGGTAGAAAGTTACATAATTTACGACATATGTGTTGAGAAGCCAAGGCTACCAAATGGTAAATCCAAACTAGTCTTGCATATTTCGATAAAGTTTCGACGTTTTGGAATCTCACACACTCCGAAACACTTAGAAACTCTTCGGACTCGTTTCTAAAACTTAATTTAAAAATTAGAAACAATTCCCACAAAATGAAACTCCATGTAATGTTAAATGAAGTGTTTCGGAAACTTTATGTCTTACCTGAGTTAGGTACCCGATTTATGATCCTCCCATGACCAACCTCACGTGCTAAATTTACATTTTTTCAGATTTCCCAAAAACCTCGAAAAATGATATTTCTTACTCTTCCGATACCGTGTTATTAATTTTCTAGCCAATAACAACTGTCTAGGGGTCTTTCCGTGATATGATAATTATCATGTAACATTTAAGGACAATATTTTTTCAAAAGGCGTGACTTGAAGCCTTCGTCTAGACATTAAGGATATGTATGGTAACATCTGTGTGGGTAAGGAAACAGTGCTGCGAGCTTTCATAGAGTAGTATCAAGTTCTACTGGGGTCTGATTGTAGTTCTAGAGATCAGATTAATACTAATGTTATTCTTTCTAGTCCTATTATCAATGATGAGATGTCTAAGTGTTTAAACCTAGGAAAACCTTATTCTCTATCCTAGGGAATAAGGCTCCTGGTCCAGATGGGTATAACAGGACTTTCTATAAGAAGTGTTGGCATTGAGGAGAATATTACAAAAGCTATCCTTGACTTCTTTTCTAATGCTAACCCTGAATAGTGAAAAGGGTGCTACCTCATCTAATCTCTCCAAATCAATCTTATTGAGGGCAGACAAATAGTCCGGCTTTAAGAGAGCCTTCTAGATCTCCATCTCGATTTTTTCCCAAATTTCACTCGCTTGTGATAGCCTTAGGATCTCCGTTTTATCTTTCACCCTATTTTTTTACAAAATGTTCTCAGTCATAGCAGGATTCCCCATCATTGATTTCGGCTTCTCAAAACTTGCTATTATCCCTCTTTTCGAGATTTTTCAAAAGAAGGGAACAATAGCCTCTTCGCTCTCCCGGGACATTCTTATAGCCTATTCAACCTCGATTAACTACTTAAGATACCTATTTTGACCATATGCTTACCATACACTCACCCTACAAAATTTCAACAATTTTTTACAGGACCCCGAAACCTCAGAAAATTGTGAATTATAGCCTTTGTTTTTAGCCTCCGGAGGGTTGTCCTAGCTTTGTCGTGTATTCGCCCTATTTTTTTACCAAGTGTTCTAAGTAACCACCAAACTCCCCACAATCAATTTTGGACACTAAAATTTTGTTATCATCCCTTTTTCCAAGATACTTCGAAAAAAATAGAACAATAGCTTCGCTGTCCCGGGATATTCTTATGGCCTTTCAAACCCCGATTAGCTACACAAAGTTCCTATTTCGACCCTACACGTACCTTGTAAAACTTTTGGCAATTTTTTTTCCACGACCCTGAAACCTCGAAAAACTATGAATTATGGCCTTTATTTTTGGCATCCCGAAGTCTGTCCCAGTCTTCGTTTTGTTTTCGCCCTATTTTCTTATCAAGTGTTCTAAGGCACCGCAAGACTACCTATGATCGATTTCAGCCTCTAAAAACATGTTATTACGTCTCTGTTCGAGATATTTCGAAAGAAACAATAGCCTTTTCACTCTTCCGAGACATTCTTATGGCATTTTAACACCGATTAGGTGCCCAGGGTTTCTATTTCGACCATATGGTTACCCTATAAAACTTTTAGCAATTATTTTTCTGGATTTTTGAAACCTCATAAAACAATGAACTATAACCTTTGTTTTTTGCCTTCAAAAGGTTATCCAAGCTTTGTATTGTTTTCGCCCTGTTTTTTTTTACCCAAGTGCTTTAAGTCACCACAAAAGTCTCCATGATCGGTTTTGGCCTCAAAAATGTAGTTATCATCCTTTTTTCCAAGATATGTCGAAAAAAGAGAACAATAGCTTATTCGCTCTCCCGAGACATTTTTTAGGTCTTTAGAACCCCGATTAGCTACTGCGGGTTCCTATTTTGACCCTAAGGGTACCTTATAACATTTTTGCCAAATTTTTTTTTCACAACGCCGGAACTTCAAAAAACTATGAATTATAGCCTTTGTTTTTTGCATCCCGAGGGTTGTCGTGGGCTCAACTTGTTTTCGCCCTATTTATTTTACCAAGTGTTCTAAGTCACCACAAGGCTCATTATGCTTAGTTTCGGGCATTAAAACCATGTTATTATGCCTCTTTTCGAGGATATTTGAGAAGAAAGAAACCATAGCCTTTTCATTCTCCCGAGTCAGTCTTGTGGCATTTTCAACGCCGATTAACTTCTTAGGGTTCCTATTTTGACCATATGGCGGAGTTTTTGGCACTTATTTTTCTGGAACCTCGAAACCTCGGAAAATTATGCACTGTAGCCTTTATTTTTGTACACAAGAGGGTTGTCCTAGCTTCATTTTGTTTTCACCCTATTTTTTTGACCAAGTGTTCAAAGTCACCACAGAAGCCCCCATGATCGCTTTTGGTCTCTAAAATTTAATTATCATCTCTATTGTTGAGATATTTCAAAAAAGAGAACAATAGACTTTTCACTCTCCTGAGACATTCTTATGGCCTTTTAAGCCCCAATTAGCTACTAAGGGTTCCCATTTTGACCCAATGTGTACCCTGTAAAATTATTGGCAAATTTTTTCAAGGACCCCGGAACCTCGAAAAACTGTGAATTATAGTCTTTGTTTTTGGCATCCCGAGGGCTGTCTCGCCCTATTTTTTTTTTACCAAGTGTTCTAAGTCACCGCAAGACTCCCTATGATTGGTTTCGGCCTCTAAAAACATGCTATCATGCTTTTTTTCCAGATATTTCAAAAGAAAGAAACGATAGCCTTGTCACTCTTCTAGGACATTCTTATGGCATTTTTAACACTGATTAGCTCCTCATAGTTTCTATTTTGACCATAAAGTTACCCTATTAAAGTTTTGGCAATTATTTTTCTAGGTCCTCGAAATCTCAAAAACTGTGAACTATATCATTTGTTTTTGGCCTCTAAGGGGTTATCCTAGCTTCGCATTGTTTTCGCCTTGTATTTTTTATTTTACCAAGTGTTCTAAGTCACCACAAAAATCCCCATGATAGGTTTTGGCCTCTAAAATTTAGATATCCCTATTTTCGAGATATTTCAAAAAAAGAGAACGTTAGCTTATTCGCTCTCCCGGGACATTTTTATGGTCTTTTAAACCCTAATTAGCTACTATGGGTTCCTATTTTTACCCTAAGCGTACCCTGTAAAATTTTTGGCAATTTTATTTCCACTATCTAAAAACCTCAAAAAATTTTGAATTATAGCCTTAGTTTTTAGCAACCTCAGGGTTGTCCCGGGCTCCATCTTGTCTTAGCCCAATTTTTTTACCCAATGTTTTAAGTCATCGCAGGAATTCCAATGATCGATTTCGGCCTCTAAAAACATGTTATCTTGCTTGTTTTCGAAATATTGCACAAGATAGAAAAAATAGCCTTTTCACTTTCCCCAAGACGTTTATGGCATTTTCAACACCAATTAACTCCTCAGATTTCCTATTTTGACCATATGGCAAAAATTTTGGCAATTATTTAACTGGAACCCTAAAACCTCAGATAACTATGAACTATAGCCTTTATTTTTAGCCCGAAGGATTGTACTAGCTTCATCTTGTTTTCGCCTTGTTTTTTTTACCAAGTGTTCAAAGTCACCATAATATTATTCCCCATGATCGGTTTTGGTCTCTAAAATTTAGTTATTATCCCTTTCACCGAGAAATTTCGAAAAAAGAGAACAATAGCTTTTTCACTCTCCAGGGACATTCTTATGGCCTTTTAAGCCCCAATTAGCAACTAAGGGTTCCCATTTGGACCCTATGTGAATTATAGCCTTTGTTTTTGGCATCCTAGAGGTTGTCTCGCCCTATCTTTTTACGTTCTAAGTCACCGCAAGACTTCCTATGATTGGTTTCGACCTCTAAAAACATGTTATCATGCCTTTTTTCCGGATATTTCAAAAGAAACGATAGCCTTGTCACTCTTCTAGGACACTCTTATGGCATTTTCAACACCGATTAGCTCCTCAGAGTTTCTATTTTGACCATAAAATTACCCTATAAAAGTTTTGGCAATTATTTTTCTAGGTCGTCGAAATTTCAAAAATTGTGAACTATATAATTTGTTTTTGGCCTCTAAGGGGTTGTCCTAGCTTCGCATAGTTTTCGCCCTGTATTTTTTATTTTACCAAGTGTTCTAAGTCACCACAAAAATTCCCATGATCGATTTTGGCCTCTAAAATTTAGTTATCCCTATTTTCGAGATATTTCGAAAAAAGAGAACGTTAGCTTATTCACTCTCCCGGGACATTTTTATGGTCTTTTAAACCACAATTAGCTACTATGGGATCCTATTTTTACCCTAAGCGTACCCTATAAAATTTTTGGCAATTTTTTTCTATCTCAGAACTTCAAAAAATTTTGAATTATAGCCTTAGTTTTTAGCATCCCGAGGGCTGTCCCGGGCCCCATCTTGTCTTCGCCCAATTTTTTTACCCAATGTTTTAAGTCATCGCAGGAATTCCAATGATCGATTTCGGCCTCTAAAAACATGTTATCTTGCTTGTTTTCGAAATATTGCACAAGATAGAAAAAATAGCCTTTTCACTTTCCCAAGACGTTTATGGCATTTTCAACACCAATTAACTCCTCAGATTTCCTATTTTAACCATATGGCAAAAATTTTGGCAATTATTTTTCTGGAACCCTAAAACCTCGGATAACTATGAACTATAGCCTTTATTTTTAGCCCGAAGGATTGTACTAGCTTCATCTTGTTTTCGCCTTATTTTTTACCAAGTGTTCAAAGTCACCATAATATTAGTCCCCATGATCGATTTTGGTCTCTAAAATTTAGTTATTATCCCTTTCTCCGAGAAATTTCAAAAAAAGAGAACAATAGCTTTTCACACCCCCAGGACATTCTTCAATGGTCTTTTGAAACACAACTAGCTACTCAAAATTTCTATTTTGACCCTACTCAATTATTCTTACCTTATACAATTTTTGGCATAAATCGGAACTTCAATTATTCTTACCTTATTCTTACCTTATACAATTACTCAATTATTCTTACCTTATACAATTTTTGGCGCGCCTCAGTGCACTTTTCAAGCCCCCCTGCGCCTATGCATTCTGAAGCCCCAATTATGGCGCCTTTGGTGCGCGCCTAGGCGTGCGCTTTTAAAACTTGTGTTCTAAGTCACCACAAGACTCCCTATGATCGGTTTTGACCTGTAAAAACATGTTATTATGCCTCTGTTCGACATATTTAAAAAAAGAAACAATGGCATTTTCACTCTCCCGAGACGTTCTTATGGCATTTTCAACACCAATTAGCTGCTCAAGGTTTCTATTTTGACCATAAGGTTACCCTATAAAATTTTTTGGAATTATATTTCTGGGTCCTCAAAACCTCTTACAAAACTGTGAACAATACCCTTTGTTTTTGGCCTCCTAGGGGTTGTCCTATCTTCGCATTATTTGCGCCTTGTTTTATTTTTTACCAAGTGTTTAAAGTCACTATAGAAGGCCCCATGATCGGTTTTGGACTCGAAAATTTAGTTACCATCTTTTTTTTCGAGATATTTTGAAATAAGAGAACAATAGATTATTTGCACTCTCGGGACATTTTTATGGCCTTTTAAACAGGATTAGCTACTCTGCGTTACTATTCTGACTATTCTGACCTGAAGCATACCCTATAAAATTTTTGGTAATTTCTTTTCCGCCACCCCCGGAACCTCAAAAAACTGCGAATTATAGCCTTTATATTTAGCATCCTAATAATTGTCTTGTGCTCCATCTTGTTTTCGTTCTATTTTTTTACCAAGTGTTCTAAGTCACCGCAGGACTCCCTATGATCGGTTTCGACGTCTAAAAACATGTTATCATGCCTCTTTTATAGATATTTCGAAAGAAAGGAACAATAACCCTTTCACTCTTCAAGGACGTTCTTATGACATTTTCATCCTCAATTAGGTGCTCAAGATTCCTAATTTGACCATATAGTTACCTTGTAAAAATTTTGGCAATTATTTTTCAAGGACCCAAAAACCTCGGAAAACTGTGAACAACCTTTGTTTTTGGCCACTGAAGGGTCGTCCAGCTTCGTTTCGTTTTTGCCGTTTTTTTTTTTTTTACCAAGTGTTCTAAGTAGGGGTGTGCAAAATCCGGTCCAGGCCGTAATTAGACCTGGATCGGACATGAGATTCTGGTCCGATCTTCGGTCCACAAAAATACTAATTCCGAGTTTCTGGTCCGGTCTGCTCTTGGACCTAAATTTTCATGTCCGGACCGGATGGACCAATATATATATACATTTAAAAAGAAATCTGCAAGAAATAGGTCTGGTCCAACACGTCCAAAAAATAGGTCCAACAGGTCCAAAATCCGGTCCAACAAGTCTTTAATTGAATTTTTACAAATAAAAACTATCAAACTAAAAAATCAGGTCCAAGACCGAACCGGACCTGAAAAATCAAGTCTGGTCCGGTCCAGACCTGATTTTTCCAGTCCGGTCTCCGGTCCATAGAAAACCCAGTTTTCGGTTTCTCGGTCCAACAGGTTCCGGCCTGATCCTGAACATGTGCACACCCTTAGTTCTAAGTCACCACAAAACTCCCCATGATTAGTTTTGGCCTTTAAAATTTTGTTATCATCCCTTTTTCCGAGATATTTCAAAAAAAAGAACAATAGCTTTTTCGCTCTTCCGGGCATTCTTATGGCCATTTAAACCCTGATTAGCTACTTAGGGTTCATATTTAGACCCTACGCGTACCCCGTAAAATCTTTGGCAATTTTTTTTTAGAACCTCAAAAAACTGTGAATTATAGCATTTATTTTAGACTATGAAGCACGGGGTCACCTATAAGGCCAGGGTACCCTTGGGTCGTTTCGAGGACGGTGCGGGGATGCCGAAAAAACAACCCCAAAACATTTTGGTGGGGTGGGGACGGTAAGGTCATTCCAAGGTACGAGATGGTTATTGAATGGAGACGTGTTGGGGTCATTTCAAACCCATAATCACAGTCCCCATAGGCCCAAACCATCGTCATTCACAAATTTCGACCAACCACAAACCACCAATATCGTTTTCCTCACCCAGAACCCCGAACCGCTAAGACACACCTCTAACTAAATCTGGGAAGACCGGAATAAGGTAGTGCCTCGGTGGCCGTTGGAGGGGCGTGGACTTTTTTATTCTAATAAAAATAATGATAGTGATGGAAAGTAGTATTGGGGGTGAACGGAAAGGGTAAGTGGTGGTGGACTCGTGACAATTGAGGAAAGGCTAACCAAATGCTTAGTCTTATCTTGTAGTCTTTTGTTCTTTTATTTTTTTTAAATGGTTTCACAGATTCAAATATATTCATGTACGTAAAATATACCACGTATCTAGTTATCTTTTGTGGAGTACTAGTATAGTACTATTTAAATTCTTCTTAGTTCGTTGAGCTTTGTGTTTGTAGAGTATTCTTTGTAACATAAAATATAATTTTGTCTTGAATATCCAAGTTTCTATTTTATTATATATTATTATGTACTTTTGTTTTTTGCCATCCCCGTTTTTTTTAAAAAAATTATGTTTGCTGTTTTTCGTCCCCGTTTTTGACCCCGTATTAGGTTTTAGTCGTTCGGAGGGCTCCTAGCTCCGACATGTTTTCGCCCTATTTTTTTACCTAGTGTTCTAAGTCATGACAAGATTCCCTATGATCGGTTTCAGCGTCTAAAAATATGTTACCATGCCTCTTCGAGATATTACAGAAGAAAGAAACAATAGCCTTTTCAGTTTTCACTCTCTCGGGGCATTCTTATGGCATTTTCAACCCCGATTAGCTGTTCCAGATTCCCATTTTGACCACATGGTTACCCTGTAAAATTTTTAAAATTTAATTTTCTGGGATCTTAAAACCTTGGAAATCAGTGAACTATAACCTTTGTTTTTGGCCTGTGCAGGGTTGTCCTAGCTTCGTCTTGTTTTTGCGTTGTTGTTTTTACCAAGTGTTCTAAGTCACCACAGAACTCCCCATGATCAGTTTTCACCTCTAAAATTTTGTTATCGTCCCCTTTTCTGAGTTATTTCGCAAAAGGAGAACAATATATGTTTCGCTCCCTAGGAATATTCTTATGGCCTTTTAGACCCCGATTAGCTACTCCAGGTCCTGTTTAACCCTCTGCGACCCTATAAAATTTATGGCAAATTTTTTTTCCAAGACCCTATAACCTCAAAAAAAAACTGTGAATTAAAGCCTTTAATTTTTGGGTATCTGAAGGCTCTCTCGGGTTTCATCTTGTTTTAGCCCTATTGTTTTACCAAGTGTTCTAAGTCACCGCAGGACTCCCTATGATCAGATTCGGCCTCTAAATACATGAAATCATGCCTCTTTTCGAGATATTTTAGAAGAAAGAAACAATAGCCTTTGCACTGAACGTTCTAAAAATTATTGGTAATTATTTGTCTAGAACCCGAAACCTTGAAAAATTATGAATTATAGCCTTTGTTTTTGGCCTCTAAAGGGTTGTCCTAGCTTTGTCTTGTTTTCGCCCAATTTTTTTAACCGAGTGTTCTAAGTCACCACAGAATTGCCCACGAAAGGTTTTGGCCTCTAAAAATTTGTTATTATCCCTTTTCCGAGATATTTCGAAAAAAGAGAACAATAGCTTTTTCGTTCTCCCGTGACATTGTAATGACATTTTGAACCCCAATTAGCCACACATTTCCTATTTTGACCCTAGGCGTACCCTATATATTTTTTGGCATTTTTTGGCAATTATTTTCCAGGACCCCTGGCCTCAAAAAACTGTGAATAGCCTTTATTTTTGGCCTCTAGAGGAATGTCTTAGGCTCTGACTCGCCCATATTTTTTACCACATGTTCTCGGTCACCACAAGGCTCCTTGTGAACGGTTTCGACCTTTTAAAACTTGTTATCATCCCTCTTTTTTAGATATTTCAGAAGGGAACAATGGTTTTGTCATTGTCTCCGAAACGTTTTTATTGAGATATTTGAGAAGGGAACAACAGTTTTGTCATTCTCTCAGACGTTCTTATGGCCTTTTTAACCCCGATCAGCTGCACAGGGTTCCTATTTTAACCATACGTTTACCTTGTAAAAGTTTTGGCAATTTTTAGTATGACCCTGAAACCTCTAAAAATTGTGAATTACAACCTTTGTTTTTGGCCTCCAAAGGACTGCCTCGAGCTCCATCTTGTTTCGCCTTGTTTTTTCATCAAGTGTTCTGCACTTCAAATGATTGGTTTCAACTTTTGAAAACTTGTTATTATTCCTCTTTTCGAAATATTTCAGAAGAATAGAACATACATGTTATTATTTTCATAAGAATAGCAACAGTCTTTTTGCTCTCTTGGGATTTTCTTATGGCCTCTTCAACCCCGATTAGCTACTTAGAGTTCTTATTTTCAACATACATGTACCCTATAAAACTTTTGGCACTTATTTTCCCAGGACTCCGCAATCTCGAGAAACTGTGAATTTTGTTTTTGGCCTCCGAAGGGTTATCACAGGCTCCAACTTGTTTTCATCCTGTTTTTTTACCAAGGGTTTGGGTCACTAGAGGACTCCCCATGAGCGGTTTCGACATCTAAAAACTTAATATCATCCCTCTTTCTAAGATAATTCAGAATACGGGAACAATAGCTTTTTCGCTCTCTTGAGACGTTCTTATGGCCATTTTAACCCCGATTAATTTCACACGATTCCGATTTTGACCATGTGTTAACCGTGTAAAAATTTTGGCAACTTATTTTATAGGACCCCAGAACCTTTGAAAACTGTGTGAGGGCCCTTTTTTAACCTTGGGGATACCATAAACCATTTTTTTCTCCGAGACCCATAAACCATGGGTCTCCCCAGTGAATTATAGTCTTCATTTCGACTTTCGGAGGGTTGTCCAGGTCATGTCTTGTTTTATCCCTGTATTTCTCCTTCGTGATACCAGTGACCCGCGGTTGCCTCAAACTTGGTTTTAGCAACTAAAAACTTTGGTCTTTTCGCTGTCTTGGGACTCATTTGATGACCCTTCGAACCATGAAAAGCTACCGGGGACTCTCTTTTCACCAAAAGGAGCACATAGCATAATTTTCGGCAATTTCTTTTTCGGGACCCAAAACCCAAAAACACTGAAAAGTATGAATTATAATTTTTGTTTTCGTGTGAATAATATTCTTTGTTTTCAAGTACCAGGGGCTTAGGCTCTGACTTTTTATTTCTTGCCTTTTTACTATGTGTAGTTAATGATAGTGGGACACACTCGGTCTCAGCCCTCCCCAAACACTAAAGCTTCCCTCTTCAGAGAATTTCCGAAGTAAGGATACAAATACATAAATACTATAAATATCCCATTTAACATGTTAAAGTGTCAAGCCCTAACCCAAAAACACTTAATAAACTCTCTTAACATGTACTCTGTCTTCACCTACAACTATACAACTATTTTTTGTCCAAAGTCTGGTCTTTCTCCTTTTTAAGGCTTTCTCTAGTCTCAGATCCCTATTCATAAACACAATTTGTGTTAGCCGCTTTCTCTATTCTCAACAATAAGGTCAATACAAGTGGCGATAAATTTATAATTGAAGTGTAATTAATGTTTTATTTAAGATTTTCTTGTTTGTAAGAATATATAAAATTATATTTTTATGTGTAAGATATTTTGTTTTTGTTTGTGTTGTTTTTGAAATTATTTATTTTACGTTTCCTCATTCACTTGTTTTTTGGAAATTCGTGCTTCCTTATTTTCGTTTCGGAAACACTATCCATTTCCGTGCTACATAGCTTAGTAAGCAAAGTACTCAGGGGTCGTTTGGTGGGGGGTAATAATCAAAAGGAATGGGAATCAACTGCCCCCATTCCCTTTGATGGTGTTTGTTATGCTATTTTTGCATTCCCCATTCTTTCCTCATTCCCCCATTCCAACACTATTACATCCTCATCCCCCCCCCCTCCCAATCTTTTGTATTCCCTTTACCCACCTTCAACCCAACCACCCTATACTAGCCGTAACCACCAAACCAACCAACCACCTTCACCCACTCCCTTCATCGGCACCCCCATTCCCCTCAATGCCACTATCGAATCGTTTGCCCGTCCCCCCTCCCCGAATCCCCTTCCCCACACCTACTCAAAAGCAAAGCCCCCACCACCCCTCCACCATCTCCGAAAACCCCCTAACTTAAGTCGCCCTTCTCCCTCACCCTTGCCACCCAACTAACCAGCCACAAAACCCAAACGAATCCCCTCTTCCACCCCTACTCAAAAGCAAAGTCCCCACCGCCCCTCAAACCCTTCCAACACCTCCAAAAAAAACCCTTGCTTAAGTCGCCCCTCCTCCCTCACCCCTTGCCACCCAACAAACCACCCCATAAACCACCCACAAAACCCAAAACACCGCTACCCAACTATAGCCCCACCCAAAACACCCCATCCACTCTCAAAACCACCCTCATAACTGCCACACCACCACCGAAACTTCCTCAATCACTCTCTCAACCTTTTGCGCCACCTCTTGTGCCATCCCCGCAACCTCTGCCGCCATCCATACAACCCTCGAAACCACTCCATAACTCCCACAACAAAATTTACAGATTTTGAACTACTAAAATTACCTTTTTTATATCATCAATTATAGTTTTATAAGGTCAAATTCACAAATGAAAACACATGATCTTGAATTTATATGTTTGAATTTAACCTTTAAAACCTTAAAATCAACACTTAGTGGTGGATGTAACACTAAAGAGAGAGGCGGCTTAGAGTGGGGCGGCCACATGCTGGGGCGGTGTTGTGGCGTCTGCAAAAATGGGTGATGTGGTGGCAGCGGGAAGAGGGGTCCAGATGAAACACATGAGGATGGTGATGGAAATGAATGGTGGTGGGAATGAATTGATTCTCTTTCCTTTAATTTAAAAACAAACAACTTTCTACAAATAGGGTAATTCTTTTCTTTTCTTCTCCTTTCTCTTCCTTAATTCCTTTCCCTTTCCTCTTCACCAACCAAACGGCCCCTCATAATACAAATGAAAAATGGTTAGAATTTTTCTTCTTTGTATTTTATTAAACTATTTACTTTTGGGGGGGAGGGTTATTGCAAGAACTTATAATTGCTTTCGATCAGCCTATTTTCTTCCCAACTTTACAGAAGGGAGGGTCTAAGGGGTTATCACATCTTGCCATGAACACATACCTCTTGTGGTGCATCAGGGCGCAAGTAGTGCCTAAAGAAGTGGTATTGCTCATCCTTGTTAGGGTATCTACAAGAGCAAAATATTCAACATTAGCTATCCGGACTGTGGCTACTAAATTGTTTTAAAAAGGTACTTCAAATAAAGAAAGAAAAAGTAAGATATGTCACATACAGGCTGTAGTCGCAATCATAGCCAGCATATTCATTGAAATGATTACCAATATCAAAACCTCTGTAGTTATATGAGCCATACTCAAAATCTATTATGTAAAGCTTTCCTGCCATGAAGAAGTCATCAGATAAGTACAAAAATGTACCTGATATGGGTATTCTATTCGAGAAATTACTACAGATACCTTCTTCTTCATTCAGCATAAAGTTTCCAGAAAGCAAGTCATTGTGAGAGAATACCACCGGAGCATCAAGACAATCCGTTAGTGCCTGGGATACAGCTACAAAATATTACTCACAATACTTTCAAGTAAATCTGAATCCATGACGAATAATTACAGCCAAAGAGTTTAATGAGCCCTCAAAAGATAAATTTGCGATATTACCCATATTTTTGGTAGGGTGCAAGAAAATGTCCCACGAAATTGATTTTCCTCCCTATTCTAATGATTCCTTTGTTTGTTGGGTTTAAAAAGGGCTTACAACAATTTTTTCATTGAGTAAAATAACTCTCCGAGTGATTGGAAAAAAAAGGAAATAAAATAGTTTCCTCCCTTCAACTTGTAACTCTGATACTCTTCTCCCATCCACCCTCTTCCTCTTCCTCTTACTCTTCCATCCCCCTTTCATTTACCTTCTTATAACAAGAAAAACTGATTTTGCATTTTTGTTATCCAACAGTAAAACAGTTTTGATGAAAATCATATTAAATTGAAAAGGGATACACAGAACTTGAGTACAACTAATTAAATGCCTCCATCTGTGATTCTGTATAACTAATAGAAACTCACGTTTTATTGGTAGACCCAGAAATGCAGAAGACAGAACATAACTCTCAAAGTGTTACAAATGCAACTTTATAAGGAGTTTTCAACTAAACCCCAAAGATCCTAAACTTAGAAAGAATAGGATCAATCACCTTTTAAAACAATTTCATAGCCTTAAGGAATCAAATTTATAAACATGAGATTTCTTTTGAAGTGGAAAACCGTGAATAATGAATAGCACTTTGATAGACAACATGACAACTTTATTACAGAGTACAATGCAACCTTTTCATCTCAAGAGCATAAGACTAATATTCATCTATCATGTACTAAAAATTTTAATTAAAATGGATGTCAATGAAAATTCAAGCCAACAAGTAACGAATTCAGAGAGATCAAGTTACCTTGAGTTCATCAATTTCACTTTGAACTTCTTTAAATGAGACACTTTGATATTTCTCCTGTTTTTCATTTTCATCAAAGCTGAGTGTTGATGCTGCAACAGGTAGCTGGAGATTAAAATGAGGTGTAACAGGTAGATTTACAGCAAAGAAAAGGTGCCCGGGAACAAGCATGCACTACATTATGAAATCAACAAACAAAATTATGTAGCTCCAAAAATTCTCTCTCACATATAAAGTAGGCTAATCATACAACATGAAAGGGTAAATATAGCATCTTCCAATATGACTTCTCTGCAAATGGTAATCTAAATGTTAAGAAAACTAAAGTCGGTCATATGCAGATTTGCATAAATAAATAGTGTCTACTTAAATGGCTTATATCGAGAACTGAGTGATTAGATTAAGGAAAAAGGATTGTTTTTTAAATTCAACAAACAATCCTTGGTACTAAACTCATCAAAGGTCAAAACAAACAAGTAGTAGTGAATCGTCAAGAAACAAACCTTTCTCAAAGTACTTTGATAAATCAACCCATAGCTGGGACTCTTTAGAACCAGGAATATCAACTGCATGAAATTTCTTAAGTTCCTTGGCTATCATAGCGGCCAACTTTGGATCCCTCATGTCTGCAAGAATTTTTCAAAGGACCAAGAAAAGACGAAAAGGTTAGCAAATTAGATAATGTTAGGAATCATACGAGCATATACTCTACAATTTTCCAGCCATACCCATGCCCATGCCCACAAAGACTACTATGAAAACTTTGCAGGGTGCCCAATTAGTTGGAAAGAGTCAGGATCTGAAGCAAACTCCAGAACCATAAGCTTCCATTATGGTTCCTGTCAAGCACACTTGTAAAAGCACTCTCTTTAAGGAACCACACATCCAACATGTTAAAAGATGCAGCAGGAGATTCTATATTCAACAAACCCTTTTTCTATCGCAAGATGTTATTTTTTTTACGACTAAACCAATATCGTTTTATTTTTTTAAACTCGAGGATGGAAAAGGTAGCAAAGTGAATTAGTGATAGTTGAAAGAAATTGGTTAGCTTTCTAGTCAATGATGCTTCAACTACTGGGTATAGGAGCTCAAGCAACCATAACTGCGGAAAACAGCATGAAGTAGTCCCCCATCTCCCATGCAAAGCTCTTATAGGAGAAGCAATTATAAAAAAGAGCATAAGAGGGACTCAAACTGATGTGATACTTACCAGGTGGTGTAAGAGTACGTGCTTTAATGAAAGACTGAACCATGCCATTCCCAAAAAGTCCAAGCAATTTGGCGCCAAATCCAGCGGCAGAGAGATATCCAATAGCCTATGACCAATAAGCATTCATGAATCAACAATCAATCATTCAACTTCAAGCCAACCAAGCAAATTAAGATAAAATGGCCTGTGGCAATATCAGAACAAATGGGTTCTTTCACCAAGGAGCCCAAATGCATGATAAGAAAGCATAGGTTCATATCAGCTAAAAAAACAACTCAAAATAGATGCTATGATGCTGCATTCAAGTAGATTTGTTTCTCAATTTTTTTACATTATTGATCAAAAACACAGACTTTACCAGCTATACACTTTCATGTTCTTTTACCATACACAATAAGGTGATATTGTTGCACATACAAAACACATGATCTGCCTAAAATAATAATCCTTCAGAGAGCACAGTAATGTCACTAGGGCCACAGTGAAGGCTGTAGACCAAAAGCAAATATATAAACCTGCATCCCGAAATATACTATGATACTAAAAGCATTCCTAAAAACAATTGAACAAATACATTTGTCAACTGTTTGGCAATAATTAGTTTACAATAACCTTCTCCCAAGAAATAGATTAATTTGACATCATGTATCACCAATTCACCATCTTGCAGCACGTTATGAAAAATCACGAACCCAACAAGAAAAGAAGGAATCAAATCAAATAACCTTTCATCAAATAAAGTGATCTTAGATAATACACATGTAAGTATTTAACTTTAGTACTTTACGCTTCATATTAAGGCCACAACCTAAGTTTCATGTTATGCATCGATTTAAGTGATCCAAACAATATTAAAGATTACTGAAAGTCAAGTGGTTGAGAAGCACAATAGTTTCATGCTATTCATCAGTCTAAGTGATCCGCTCAACAACTAAAGCATAGTGAAAGTTAAGTGTCTTGAGAAGCAAGAACGCAAAATAACACAAGACCTACCAGTAGTTCCCTCTCCCGATTCACAATAAAGTCGGTGTTAGGTCCATACAACCTAACAGTAATTGACTCCTCATTGCCGTCTTCCTCCTTAACCGTAACCTTCAACACTAAAACAAATGTCAGATAAAAGGATAACTTACACATCACCCAAAAATCTAATCCAGTGAGTAAATCAACTTTGTTCAATGCTTCCAATCATTCAAAAGCTGTTCACCTAGTCTAAGGCTCCGTATGATCAACAATAAGCCATAACACTACTCAAAAATCCAATCAAAATAGCTCACCATCATCATACTCTCATCAATCTATTTAAACATAACAAAATTTCACAACTTTTTTCGAACATCCCACATTAATACTCGCTCTATCCCACTTTAGTTGTCAACTTTATCTTTTTAGCACGTCGCTATCTAGCGGTCCAAAAATCTATTAATGGGTTTTAGTCTCCTAATAAATTTATTTGACAAAAAAAAATAATAATAATAATAATAATAATTAATAATTAATAAATAAATAAAACTCAATTGCCCCCATTTTTTCTTCACCAACTCAATTTACCATCTTTTTAAATTTAAATTAAACCCCTTTAAACAATTACACTAACACTAACACTAAAAACCCACTTAAAGCCACCAAAAAAACTAGTGAAAAAAAGTAAAAATTCAAAAGTTGCAATAAAAATGGAACAAATAGAGTATATATGTCACTATCATCATCAATTCATCAGTTATTTAACAGAATAATAAAGTTTATACCTTTATGTTCAAAATTATTATCCAGAAAACTATAGTATATATCATAACAACAATATCAAATATCAAAAATCAAAAATTCAATAAAAATGACTTACATAAATTAGTAATTCCTCCTGAAACTTTCTCCACAAAAAAGCATGATTCATCCAAATTCGACCATTTCTTGAATAAATCCTTACACAAAACTCTAAATCACATCAAAATCACACTTAATTAGTACTTAATCAACATTACTAACACTAATCACATACATTAAATAAAAAAAAAAAACACAAATTAAACCAAAATTCATCATTCACTAAACCCTAATTTTAAGAAGTAAAATGAAGAATGAAAAGAGGAATTACGTGATTGGAGATTTCATGTCGGAAAAAGGAAGAGAAGTGTCAACTGAAAGAGAAGAAGATGACACCTCCAAACTTCCATTGACTTGTGGAGCTTTCACTGATACTTCCATGGCGTCGGAAATGCTCCGTACTCCCATAAATATTTTTACCTTTTTTTTTTTGGAGAGAGAGTGAGATTTAAGGTAGAAGAAGTAGTTAACAATGGCGGAAAAAATTTAGGCGTTGTTTGGATTGCCGGGAAATTATATTATATGGGAGAGGGCTTTTCAAGTTTGTGTGGACGAATAAACGGTTGTGGGCCGAAGTTTCATTGGAGGTGCCAAACGTGTCCTTGAAAATGATTTTTCTTTTTTTTTTTGAAGTGAAAATGAATTATTGATCTAGATTTTATTTTGTTTTTGTTTGGTTTTCTTCTTTGTATTGTTATACTTTCTTGGCACACAAATAGTTGCAAAATTCCACTTCGACACGAATCTTAATATAAAAAAAAAATATGGGGATATAGATAAAGATATTAATGAAAATAATTTTAACCTACAAGTTCTCGATTTTAAAACTATTTCTCTTAATTTATTTATTTATGTTTTTTTTTATATGTGTCGAATTGAAACGTTGCGAATAATTGAAAGCAAATAAAGTATTAGCATTTGCTCGGAAATTGAAAGTAAATTATTGAGTGCGTCACTTATTTTATAAATTTGTGATTATGGTTCATTTCCTATTGATTGTAAGAGTAGGTCTAAAAAAACAATGGGGCCCTAAAAAAAGAAAAACGAAAGGTGACAATTGCTCTATTTGGTACACTAAAGTAATCATGGAATTTTTTTGTTGTTATTACTTTTTAGTTTAATGGAAATCAAAAAGGTACAATATAATTACGATTGGAATTTGTTGATGGCTAGAAATTTTTTGGAATTATATAAACATCTCTAATATGAAATAATGCTAAAGATATGGTCCGCGATCCATATGGAGTTATAATTTTAAACTTGGTTAATGATTACTTTGTTCGTCGAGCAATGTGTAGCTTAAAATTAAGAAATGACGTGAGGAGGTTGAAAATTAATAGAAAGAATATCATTAAATAGATCGATATAGAAGGGAGAATTAATTCTTAGAAGAATGCAAATATTTTCGTGAAGACTTCAAAAACGAAATGTAGGAACTAGGAAATGTCTCATAAAATTGAAGATGTATAATAGATTGTGGGAAAGCAATTGTTCATTTCATCATCTTCAATAAATACAAGTATTATCCTTATTATTGAAAAATTTAACACTATATATTAAGTAGCAACGGAAGTGCCATGGACTATTGTGGGCATTTGTCCATAAGGAGTAACCGAACATCTAGTTTGATCGCTATTATGGAGAGGCAAATTAGACTATGAATTTTATGAATAATCAAGGTCACAATCAGTGCACCACATTAGTTTGATCGATTCTTTTAATGATGTATTTCTCCCCTTATACGAGTATATACATGAAAGGACGAGTTTTGTTGGTCTAATATACGGAGTATTACATATAACTATATAAGCGTGGTAGCTTAGTTTTTTATTTAATAAAATCAACTTCAATCTACGTCCATGTGACGTGCTTAAATTACTTGATTAAACCTTATTTCTAGTGGGATTTAACAAACTTCAAAGGGTATCACTTCTTAAACCAAATAAGTAAGGTTATTAAAGACTTAATTACAATTACTTAAAGAGTATAAGTATATTCCAAAGTAGACTTAATTAATGTATGTATCTCATCATCGATCACTTCCTCCTTCCATTTATTAAGCATGTCTAGATTCTGGTTTAGTCATCACATACTAAGCAAGTCATTTGATTAGATACTCCGTAATATATTAGATGATTTGATTAAATTGTTGTGGCTTAAATTAGAGTAGAAAGAAGAAGTCAAAGATTAATTAGGGAACAACAGTCTTTTACTAGGAGAGTCAAATACTCAAACAAATATATAAATAATTTCAATCTGTTAGATAGATCCACTAATTTCGTCATGTTGGTTTTAGCTAAGCTGTTAGGTCATATTAATTTTTTTATGATAGCTCTAGTTGACTAGCAAATTAAAATATTGCAAAACTTTAAATTTTTGAGAGTAATCTTGTTTTTTATGACTTATTCTTATTTATTTGAATTTTATGTGGTCCAATCAGATTCAATTCAAAAAATTACCCACGTACTGATCATAAATTTTAGAGCTCTAACTCATATATCGTTTAGCAAATGTAACCGTGGGGCTCATAGGACTACACAGTCTATAAGAAGAAGGTTCATATCATGACAGTATTGAAGACAAGTGATAAAAAGAAAGTCATTAAGTGATAATCCTTTATGAAATGGCAAAACTAGGGATGGTGCAAATGGTGCAATCCTACAGAGTCAAGTACTATATGGATTTTAAATGTTCTATTACAGTCCGTAAGGACGCTTTGGGCTAGCTCTCTCAAAGAGTTTAGTCCGTTAAGGCGTTATGTATGGACAACAAATCATTCTATTGTTGACATTAGTAAAACCAATAATAGTCGTCATGACTCACATTATTGAATAGAATCAAACTAACAAAGTAACAAAAACTAAATTACTTAGCACCATATAAGTACCCAAAAGTGCCAAAACCACTAGCTCGATCAATGACCATGAACACTAGCTTGAAACTCTTCTCTTTTTGGCTGAACTAAGCTCGCCGTCAATGGAGTAACAACCAAAGCTCGTGGCTGTCCATGATTCCTCAACACCGTACCCTTCCATCACCAAAGCTAGTGGCTGTCCGGTTTGTCTACCTTACCTCCCTTTATCAACAAACACAAGCACCCGTCGAATGCCCCTAGTTTATCCATCAGATGATGATGACTACCGTGTTTGATGTGATCAAGTACTCTATACTCACACCATTGTTCGTTACTCGAAACAACCAATAACACTTCCCGTAACCTTACAACCGTCTACATAATCATCCTTAACAAACAATATATGTAGTCTATGACTATCGATAACAACAGCAGCATCAACACTTGCACTCCTAGTGCCATAAAACCGTAGGTCAACTGCTCGCCACGAGTCACTCTTCATGTTATAAACAAATATTTGATACTCGTAATTTGACTTATTATAAACATTAGCCTTAGGTAAAAACTTAACGAGTTTATAATCATCATGGACAACATCGAACCCAAATCCAAACCTCGGATAATTATAGCCATTATGATGCAAGGGTGGCAAAGGCGTTTCGATTTCTTTGTAAACACCCGTAGATAAATTAAACACTAGCATGTAGTCGAGGCCTAAGCTAGTGCGCATACTAAGCCCTTGCACGAGCCTATGTACGTGTACCCGTCACTCCATGTCTCCATTGCTTGGGAGGTTGTGGAAAAGGAAGTTTTATAGCGGAATGATCACCCGAATGCAAGTCATGAGATCTACTTTCATCACTTGTCTTTATGCATGACCCCTTTAACAAAAACATAAATAAATAAATATGTGTACCGTGTCAATTAACCAAATGACAATTGAATACTTTGTACGTAGTTTGTATGGAGTATTACTTTTAGTAAGATTTGAACATTTAACCACTTACAAAAAGATGTAATGCAATTACTCCATTTTTACCATCTTTAGTCAATACTTTTAATTTTCATTCATATAATATTATGTACCCTTCCAAGTTCCAAATATTGAGTAATTTCTTTTTTACATAAATAAATTCATACAAGTTTGGAAAAAAAAAGGGAAAATTCTAGTTTCTAAATGTTAGAAACTTAGTTTGTTTATAACATACTCCCTCTGTTCCTAAATGTTTGATATGTTTGGAATCTTGGCACTATTTATAAGATGGGAGAATCTTTTGAATTACTTTCAATATATAAAACATAACATAGTCATATGAGGTCTTGTTTGATTCATCTCAATGAGTACATTTTTAATATTCAGTTATTATAATTTTTACATATATACAACAAAATATATTTAAGGTCAAACAAGTGCATTGACATATGTGCAAGACAAAACATATCAAACAAATAGGAACGGGGAGAGTAAGATTTTAAGAAATTTGGGAAATAATAATAATATAAAAAAAGAAATATTGTTACAAAAATGAAAATTTCCCAAACTAGATACACCTTGAAAAAAAATTACATATGGGCAACACCCATACTTACAAATGAAAAAAAAATATTACACACCCGATTTAGATATGCAACCGCTTTTTAGCCGATAAAACAATATAATAAGTCAATTTAATAGAACAAAAAAAAAATTGTGAAACGGATAAAACATTATGCTTGTTTTATAAAACAATAATCTTATGAAACAAGAGGCAAACTATATACGTAGTGAGTTAGTGACAAAACAAAAGGATATCATCGAATTTGTTTTATAGAACAAGCAGTGGATAAAACAAGAGGCATATTTTATAAAACAACAATTGAAAATCAATTAATTCTAAAACGGATAAAACATCAGGCATGTTTAATTGAACAACAAGCGGATAAAACAACATGCGAAATTTCTAAAACAACAAGAGGAAATCTATCAAATTTGAAATTGATAAATAATCATCAAACTTGTTATATAAAACAACAATCGAATAAGCAATAGACAAAATTTATTAAAAAAAAAAGAGAGAGAGAGAATCCATCAATGTTTTATAAAAATGACCTATAGTTTTATCCGGCAAAAAACGGATGTTTATCTCTAAATATACACTCAGTTGCACAGTCCCGAATATGATTAACTTAATTGAAACTAGTAAAAAAAATTTAGACCTACATTGAAGGTAAAATTTATTTACCAAGTCTTAATTTCTTTAATGTGACTAGCTGTTATTATGATTATTTGTTGCTAGTGAGTCACAAGGGCAATGATGAGAATCGATTTCAACTTTCAAGACCTTTTGAGATCGAAAGTGAAGTTCTAACCAATTGAGCTATTCTTTACTCTCATAAGTGACCGTTTTATGATGTGCCACTTACTATTTATAAACTCTATAATTGTGTATGACGATTTCTTTAATAAAGATTTTACATTACTAGGATATGATAGAGAGGGAATTACTCACATGTGTGGATGCTCTTCCTACTCATTGTGGGTTGTGGGCCTAGGGTTGAGCAAAGGTTCGGTCATGATCTGAAACCAGTCCGAACCGCCGATTTCGATACGGAAAAAAATTGAGGTTCCGGTCTTCCGATGCGGTCCGGTCCAAAATCGGGGTTTTCAGGTCCGGACTAACGGACCTGAATAATTAATAAAAATATTTTTTTTTTCAAAATTAATAACTAAAACTTGTAAAGTTGTAATGTAGTTGGAAGTATTTGAGTACTTTAATGTTTGTAATCGTTATTAATTAGATTTTATGTCGTTAATTTGGATCCTATGTTATTATGTTTGAAGTCTAAGTCTCTAAGATAAGTAACAACAGGTCCAACCGATCCAACATGTTTTTTATTAAAATTTTCAATTGAAAGAGAAAAAATAATATAAAACAGGTCTAACAGGTCCGGTCCATGTCTGGAACAGAATGAATTCAGGTCTGGTCTAGGTCCAAACTTTTTTTACATTCCGATCCGTCGGTCCAGTCGGTCTCGGTCCGGTTCTGGACCAATGCTCAGCCCTAGTTGTGGCTCAACAAATTCATAATATTGCTCCACATTTAAGTATGTATGTTTTGTCTTTCCCTTCATTGAGGGTTATGTGAAGTTTTTTCGAGCGGCCTGAGAAGATGATTAAGGATACCAGTGGCAGAGTTATTACTATTTGGCTCCTAAGCTCGTAATTCCGTCCTTTTATTTCTTTTCTAAGCTCGTAATCCTGTCCTTTTAAATAGTTATTTGGCTCCTATTAGCTTTAGCAGAAGTCAGTTTTCTTTCTTTATCAATTAAAAAAAAAAATAACGATCTTGCTAGCGAACGTCCCCGGGGTGTTAGATAAGCATTAAATAATTTCCTAAAATGATATTCATTTGAGAATTTAAGTTAAAATTATGCATGTTTATGGTGAAATTAATGCTTGCTTAAATTATTTCCATTTCTAGCTTGCTTTTCCAACACTCCCAGGGTGCTTATTAGCTTTTGTAAAAAAAAAAATAATGGGTTTTTGTATGTGGTGCCTCTAAGGTATTTCATTTTCTACGTTGTGCCATCCCAAATAAAAACTTCCACGTGATGCCCTTCCAAATCAAAACATCCACGTGGTGCCCTTAAGGTTCTTTAATTTAAGTTACTATGTCATGACCTTGTTGTTATATGGGTGTTAAATGTTAATTGTTTGTTGTATAAGTCATAGTTCTCGTAGTGCTTGTTAATTGCAAGGGAAATTAAAAATAATATGGGCCACGAGCAAAGGCGTATGAGACACCAAATTGAGATTGAGATTGTGGCTTTTTTAAGGAAATGCTGTGACTTAGTAACTTAATGAAGCTTAGGGTCACCATGTGGAAATCTTAATTTGAGAGGACACAACGTAAAAAAACCCAATACCTCAAGGGCGTCATGCGAAAAAGGGAATTGCTATTTGATGTCCAATTTTACTAAGCGACGTCCACATTTTACGTGTGAACGGACAAAAACGCCCTTCTCTCGTTTTCTCTCATCGTACCACCACTAGCCGCACCATCAAACCACCCTTCCACCACATAGTGACCACCACCACCACTACAATCCTTTAATTAAAAAAAAGAGGCTAGCAGCTGCCTAAACCGCGTGGCCATGGGACCGGCCGCTAGGCCAGGCGCTCAAACAAGCAATTCATTACTATAGTACCTTATCCATAAAAAGGTACCATAGAAATCATGAGGTTTTGTAGAGAAATCATGAATAAGAGGCAAAAGGGGTATAACAAATAAATTATGGACGTTAACTTAGTAAAAGATGAACGTCGAACAACAATTCATTGTAGAGAACCAAAAATAAAAATAGTAATAAAATAAGGAAAATACTATTTACAGTTCTATAGGTTATATAATAAGATTTTTAAAATAAAAATTATATTAATTACATAGATATTTATCTAACTTTTATTAAATTTCATGAATTATTAATTTAGCGCCAATTATAAACATTACCCATGAAATAATAATATAGTTTTACACAACCGGTCACACATAAAACTTGTAACTTTTCACATAGGAAAGGGTAATATAGTCATTGCAACAAGAATCCTCCACTCCACTATTATAGTACTATACACCTCCCTTACACACACTACACCACACTTACTTTACTACAACAGTCTACACTCTACATTCTACAGTCCTCTAGTACACTGTCCTTCCCTCACTTCACTCCACCAACTTTCTCTCTCCTCCTTCATTAACGTTTCAACTCCTCAAAAAACCTCTCTTCTTCCCATGGCAGATTCTCTCTTTTCCATTATTACCCCTCTTTTTTCTCCCTCATAATTCCCCATTTTTACATTTTCCATAACCCCATTTTCAAAACATAATAAAAAAAAAAAAAACGAAAAGTTTATGTTTAGTGCAATAGTTGCTGTAATTTATTTTTTCTTTTTCCCCACCAAAAAAATCTCATCTTTTTCCCCAAAAATTCAATCTTTACCCTTAAAATTCTTCTCTTTTTTATTGATCTGTGTTTTTTCTTTGAAAAATAGAAAATGGGGTTATGTTTGTTTGGAATTTTTCTAATTATATGGCTTTTATTTATTCTAGATTAAATTTTTTCTGGGTTTTAAACCTTTTTTTAAGCCATATTTGGTAATTTAGAAAAGGGTATTTTCTTTACTTTGCATTCAAGTTTCCTTAAAAAGTAATTTTTATTTTATTACCTTAAGATAGTGACATCATTATTAACTCAAAAAAATGGCACCTTGGTCTAATAATTCTGATTTCCTCACTTCTTCTTCATTTGGTGGGTCCTACCATCGTGGTGGAAGAGGAGGTAGGTCCCACCACCGTGGTGGAAGAGGCCGTGGCCGTGGTGGGTCCCGCAGTTGGTGGGGTCATGTTGATGGTAGTTCTTCTAAGAGGGGTTTGTGGGGTCATCATGGTGATGGTAGTAGTACTAATGATATTGTTGTTAATGATAATGAGAGAAACCCTTTTAACATTGATGGATTTTGTGAGAAATTTGATGAACTTGAAGTAATTGAAGATACTAATGAATTAGCTAAGAAATTTAACATGGTTAATAAAAATGATAATGATAATAATAATCCCCAAATTAATGCTAATAATATGATTAATTTTGATGCATATGATGATATTCCAGTTGAAGTAAGTGGTGAAAATGTGCCAAAACCTGCTAATACATTTGCTGAGATTGATTTAGGGAAAGCCTTAAATGAAAATATTAAGAGGTGTAAGTATGTTAAGCCAACTCCTATACAACGCCATGCTATTCCTATTGCTATTAAGGGTAGAGATTTGATGGCTTGTGCTCAGACTGGTTCTGGCAAGACCGCCGCGTTTTGTTTCCCTATTATTGCTGGAATTTTGAAAAGGGTTCCTCCTTACCGCCCCCCGTTGTCCCGTGGTGGTGTTGGTGAGGGTGGTGTTGGTAGGATGGTGTGTCCTGTGGCACTTATTATGTCTCCTACTAGGGAGTTGTCTTCACAGGTGATTATTGTGGTGAATGATTATCTGTTGTGTTGATGTTGATGTTGATGTTGTTTGATATTCTTTTTAAAACTACTTCCATTTCTCGTTAGTTGCAGCACGGTACTAGGTATTGTTTGTGAGATATAAAAAATTAAGTGTTGCCATTAATAAGAAATGAAGGCAGTACGTGTGTTGTGTGGTGGACTAATTTGGTTATTTGGTTGTTGTGTAGATACATGATGAGGCTAAGAAGTTTGCTTACCAAACAGGAGTTAAGGTGGCTGTTGCATATGGAGGGACACCAATGGGTGAACAGGTATCCAAACTTCTTGGGTGTCTATTGTTTTGAGTAATATTCAATTATTGATTTGAGTGAAGTTTGTAAGTTTGTTTGGAAATTGTATTAGTGCATGATCCCCTTCTTATTAGTTTAATTTTCTGTTTTCTTTCTCACAAATTAGTTTAGTACTTATTGCTTATCATTGTGGATTTGTGGGGTCTCTCTATATTTTAATATGTGCTTGGTGTGACTTGTGGCTTGTTCTCAAATTATTAATAAGATTTAAAGTGTATGAGACTATGAGTTACTATGTGTTCTGTTTCGATTTTGTTTTGTTAAGTGAGCCATGGTTTGGATTCGTCTCGTGGACCATTTAGAGGGGTTGAAGGGTTCTGTTGATCATGATTTTCTTGATATTTTGCACATCTTGGATTCTTGGAAAATACTTCTTTGCTTGTTGCAGTTTGTTCCATTCCTGTCGTCATGAATAAAAATTTCTAGGTATTGTTTGTTGAAGACATGTGTTTTTGAGCTAGGAATCAACCGCCTTTCTTTGTACGTGAAGAACCAATTAATGGACTCGGTGGAAGTAGCTCACACATCCTGTTCATTATAGTTTCTGTAGGGTATCTTGACCATCCCAAATAGGCCTTTTTACAGCTTATGGGTTTCTGTTGATAAAGCTTGTTACTTCCCTTTTCAATTCTCATTGACTCAGTGAACAATTCATTATTCATGAAATGGTTCTTTGTTATGCAGAGATTTTTGTTTTTGTTGCTACCATTCTTTTCACTTCACTTCTGCTTGTGCTCAAAACTTGTCGTCTAGCATTGTTGCTTGTTGTTTCTGCTTTTTGGGTCATGTTTGGTTGATTTAAGGCTGAAATGGTCTATTAGAAAACTTTTGTCACTGATGACTATAAACATTTACGCAGCTTCGAAATTTGGCAAAAGGAGTTGATATTCTTGTGGCTACACCAGGGCGCTTGGTTGATATGATTGAGAGGGGAAAAGTTTCTCTTCGTATGATCAGGTATTTGGCGTTAGATGAAGCAGACAGAATGCTGGATATGGGTTTTGAGCCTCAGATCCGTAAGATTGTGCAGCAGATGGATATGCCTCGATCAGGTTTAAGGCAAACAATGCTTTTCAGTGCCACATTTCCTACTGAGATACAGGTTATTCCTTTGAAATATTTGTCGCAACTTCTCTTTCTTGTTTGTCCTATCATGTAATGCAATTATAGTTTTCTTTGCTGACAGTTGTTCTAAAGACAAATCTAATGTATTTTGTGACTAATTATTAAGTTTTTCTGCTTTGAATTAAGTACTTCGTGTTAATTTTCTTAAATGCTAAGAAGCACCACATGGTGTATTCTTGATCAAGTAATTCTTGCTTTTACTTGGATGCAACTAAAAGTATGTACCTATCAAAGTGCTGTTTAGCAGACTAAATCTTGCCTTAAAAGCTGAGAGGCTGAGGTCATTCCAAGTTTAATTTCTTGCTTATGAATTCTTCAACTTTTGTTCGCAAATTTGTTTTTTTGATGTGAGTTAAATTCGCCCTAGAGGCTAGGCCACCAATGTGATGCTTAAGGTTAAAGATTTAGAGTTGGTACTTACTAGAGATGTGGCATCAATTTGTTTTCACCAAGTGTTTGTGTTCCTATTGCAGAGTTTCATTAGTTGCCTCCAACTTTAGCATTACCTTTTATCTCATTATATTTACAGATTCCTGTTCATGTTGGGTTAAGGGAGAATAATGGATGGATCGTGTACATCCTTGTTGATGCCAAGAGTCCAACAGAGCGCTGCCAATAAATTCTGTCTTTAACAACTTTAACTATTTAAATCTATTTTTGTAGTACTAGATATCTAAAGCTTAGGGAATCTTAATATGTATTTCTCACTTGTATCATGATCCAACCTGTTTATGCTTTTCTGTACTCCTTTTCTCTTTATTGTTTTACTTCACATACTCCAATTTACTTATATCTATTGGTTTGTTATGCAGAGGCTTGCATCTGATTTCCTCAATGACTACATATTTCTGACTGTCGGAAAAGTTGGTTCAAGCACCGATCTGATTGAACAAAAAGTTGAGTATGTTGAGGATTACAACAAGAGAAAGCATCTGAAGGATCTTCTTACGTCCCAGAGGATGAATGGAAATCATGGAAAGGTACATGGTCAGTGCAATATTCAACCTTTTGTTGGAACAAAATTGAGGAGTCATATATTTTTTTCTCTCCCTGTTGCAGCATGCTTTGACCATTGTTTTCCTTGAAACTAAGAGGGGAGTTGATGATTTAGAACTGTGGTTGTCCCGCAATGGCTTTCCAGCAACAGCAATACATGGTGACAAAGTCCAATGGGTTAGTATTCATGCAGTAGTCTATGTTTTATACCTTATATTTGATTTCTGTTTCTAATTGTTCTGCTGTCGACTACATTAGCATGATGTGAGACAAGTATTAAGATTTGATTCTAATGAGTTATGTGTTTTCTATGCGTTGGACCTTTCTGATAGCTTATTCATTAAGTTGCCGTAGTTTCATTGTGTGGCCACCTTAATGCAAGCTACTGGGAATTTTCTGATGATTAAAAAAACTTGTCCCTAAATGATAAGCCACATTTCTAAAATTTTCCATCCCATAATTAAAGGCCATTTCCCATGTATACTTGAGTCATCGATGTGGTGGTCCAATTGGTTAGTCTTCAAGGAAAACCCAACCATTTCTTCCACTAAATTGTTTCATAGGTTTTCATGGACTGCCTAAGTAGACTAGCGGTTATTAGTTTCTTTTAATTCTCAAGAATGAGTTGCGAAGTTGTCACGGATTCTCTTTATACCAATGGTTTTTCTCCCTTTATGGTTTCGATTTTGTGTATTGAAGGATTGAACTTGTGTGATACTTCCAACTAATGTTTAGTGATTGTGACTTAATTATGATGGGAGTGTAAATTATATGTTAGTGAATTCATCTGGTTTTGATTAGATATGGAAGTCAACGTTCTTGCACTATAGTGAGCTGCTTAACTATTTAAATTTGCTTCTGCAATTTTGACTGCAACCTTTCTTGAACTGCATTGTTTCTTAGGATTTCATTGTCTTCTTAAATAATCTGTTATTCCGTTTTCCTGTAAGTGTTTGGTTAAGTTCTACAATGGCTTGTCGAACGTCACTAATTCTATAACAAGGATTTTATATGTTAGCTTTGATTTTGGAACCCTATCATGCTTCTTAGTCTGTTTCTTGAATCTGATGGTGTCGTTTTCTTTCATTTATTGTCCTATTAAAGGAGCGAGAGAAAGCCCTGAGATCTTTCAAGAGTGGAGCCACTCCAATCATTGTCGCCACCGATGTTGCAGCACGAGGATTGGACATACCATCTGTGGCTCATGTCATCAACTTTGACCTGCCTCGAGACATTGCTGACTATGTTCATCGCATAGGTCGAACAGGACGTGCTGGTAAATCAGGCCTTGCAACTGCTTTCTTCAACGACAAGAACATTCCAATCTCCAAGGCACTCATCGAGATCATGGAGGATAGCCACCAAGAAATCCCGTCATGGCTTGCTGAATATGCAGATGCTCCCTCATCTTTCGGCTATGGTGGTAGCAGTGGCAGTCGTCGTTCACGAGGTGGTGGCAAGTTTGGTGGCCGTGATTACCGGAATTTCAATCAAGCTTCTAGCGGGTATTCTGGCTATTCTGATCACTCCAACCCTTACGCTGATGAAGTTCCAAGAGACGAACCTTTTGTTGGAATTGGTTACACTGGTGTCCGTGGAGCTGAAGTGTTTGGTGATGCTACTTTTGCTGCTAACAACTCGTACATTCCTGCATATGACTATACTCCTGGTTATGAGCACATTGTGCCCAGTGGCTGGGATTGATCTAGAAATCCTCACTAAGAATCTTATCTTTTGACAAAACTTCATAAATCTAAAAGTGCATGGTATCGTGATTTGCTCTGAGCAATCTTAGATATGCATAGTTAATGATGTAGGATGTAAATGCAACGATGCAAACAATTGGCGTGGAGCCTAACAGGTAACAAACAACCACAGTAGTGACTAATGAGAGTGAATTTTTTTGGTGAGATGGTAAGTGGAAGTTTTTGTATGGGTAGTTGGTATGTCACTGGTTTTCGATCACTGAGAACTGGTTCATAACAGTGTTTGAGAAATGTGAAGCAGTTGTTATCTACTCTTTCACTGCCTTACATGATTCTGTTTCTGTTTCTGTTTCGTGCAAAAGGTGGGATTGCTATCTACCCAGTAGTATTTATGTTAATGAGAGTACTTTTAAAATTTCAGAAGCTCACAGATGAAACTGAAGAAGGATTGTGTAATTGTGTAAACATCTAATGCATAACCAAAGATGTCTAATGGTTATCTCTTGAATATAGCTTGTTAGTTTTTTACATGAATTATACCACAGCCATGATTCAAGGACATGGTTTTCATCCATACTTCCCTGATCCCTACCCTTTTCACGGTGTTCGAACTTTCTATCCTACTCTCATACTTGAAAAAAATTGATAGCACAGAAGTCTATTAATAGCACAGAAGTCAATTATACGAAGTTTGTTTTTACAAGTATATTTTTTTGGTGAATATTGAAATAAAATCTAACTTTTGCAAATACAATGGAAGCAATATCATAACAAAGAGGTAGATACTAGATAGGGTAATATGATTTTCACTACCATTACATTTTTGTGATGGAAATCTACATGGATGGGTTTGCTCTAGCCTTCGATTTCTAAAACCCATCGTTACTGAACATAATACCGCAAAGGCCTCCATGAAAACAAGGATTTTAAGCTCAACTCAATTGTTGGAGGAATATTGTACAAGCTGCGAATGAAGAAAAAGAAGAGCTACATAATAATATGGTATGATGGGGAACAAGCTTGAAAACAAAACCTACTGTTCAGTCAATAAGAGCTTCTCTTCTTCCTCAAGCCTACTTAACCACTTAAATCCAAGATCGCATCCTGTGTTTGCAGCAATCCGGAACTGCTCTTTTGCCAATTCTACTGGGTTCTCTTTTGAGCTTGCAGAATTTGTTTTTGCAATCTTGCTTCGCTTCTTCATGTTAAATTTGGTTATGGAATCTGGTACATTGTGACCTGCAATAGCCAATAGGAAAAACAGAGGGTGCTATCAGATTATGCTGCTGCATCTTCCAGCATAACTATATATAGGAGCACCAAACAAACCATTAAAAAAAGTATAAAAAGACAGGTCTACAAAGAGTCTTTTGCAAACATAGCTCATTTATCCTAAGAGGTTGCATCATAGACAAGAAAAACATGTAAAATCAAGGTAAGAATAAATAGCCATGAAGTGCAGACCTCTAAGGAGAAGCGATCCATATGCTACAGCTGCAGCAGCATGTCCCTGCAAATACAGAATGAAAGTGCTGTAAGGCCTTTGACATACTTGAAATTTAGGAAAATAATTTCCTTTTCCACTTAGTTTAATTCATTATCGGTTCCAAGCCCAGACAAAGGAGGAGGGTTATGGTATGCAATATATAACCAACGTATCAATATGTCAAATCCATATTGTGCTCATGTAGCCAACTCCATCTTTAGGGGATTAGGCTTAGAAGAAGAAGGTTTTCCTTCCACCGTATAGAAAACTAAGCAAAAGTAACCTAAACTATAACATCATAAGACATTGATCATGAGAAAACCTGGAAGCAGCAAGTAACCTACAGAACTTGAAAAGCCACATTGAAGGAGACTACAATAAGATCACAAAACCCGTGACAGCACAGTATCACATATCACTAACATTTTACAGTTCATTATTGATTCATGACCAACCTCTTTTTCCATGGAACATAAAGACAAAGGATTGACCTATGCATCAAAGCTAGTATGCAGAAACACAAAGGAAACTCCAATTTAAGATCTAATTTTTGTCAAGCAAAAGCGAACATCCACTAAGCAAACCAACTTTCATTCCCCAAATAAGCTGGTTGATGACATCTAAGCATATTATCAGCATATGAAGCTTGCTAATTCTGCATTTCCTTACCACTAGCACAATTTTTTTCAATGACGCTGACTCGATTTAAAATGTATTAAAATTTAATTCCATGCTCCAACTAGTAGGTTAATTTTTTTGGCAGTGAAACTAGTAGTTTTACTGGTCCACTTATCACAGGACCTCTATGGATCATGCAGTCTTGTACACAATTTCTAATATGAGTACATCTGAGAGAAAAGGTATAGCTTTAATTACCTTTTCAGCTGCTCTGTGAAAACACCACATTGCAGATCCAATATCTTGCCTCACACAGTCTCCTGTCAAGTACACAGCACCTAAAAGATAAAGAGCACCTGGATGCAACTACAATGCAGAATGCTGTCGTGAGACCTTCAAACATAATGTATCCAATGACTACGACAAAAGATTCAAAAATAAGTGCAGTAAAACACCTGTTCAACAGCCTTCTCTAGATAATAAAATGCTTGCTGAGATGATTGAACATAGTCATTCTGCAGAGCAAAGTGAAGAGCGCTTCAATATCAGTTTTTAAAGATGCTTGCTAAATTTAACCATGGAATCAATCAACAATTCAACAGCATTCATGCTTCAGCAACTCCTATAATTCAGATACATTAACAGACCGGAATGGAATCGTCATTTTTTTTTTCCATGATGTAACCACAGAAAATATGTAATAAAAAACCCACTAAACTCTAGCACACAGATCAAGCTTTAGATGAATCTTATTTGGAAAAACAACACCAGGGCTTCAGCTAGGGTGCCATGAGTGGAAAATTTTAGTTGAAAGATTTTACTAAAAGAGTTTTGTAGTTTGAGTCTGCAACTGTAACGGACGAGGAATCACTATTAATAAAATGAACATTGCTGCTAACTAAAGCCTCATATCCAACGAATAGCTTTACACCACACAGTTATCTACTCCTTCACAAGGTTTTTGTCACGCTTCAATAATCATCCTACCCCCTCCTAATTGCTCATACAGATACACATAATAGCCAAGCCATAATCTTGCGAGCCTCAACAAAGTCCTTGCAAAATTACAGCCCCAAAAGTTCTACTCAACCTCTAACACAAACAACAGCCAACATGCCCCACAACAGAAACTCGATTCGCTTCACTAACAAAAACATGATTGTTTCCAGTAAAAATGCAAACACATTCTCCACTGGCAACAATATCTATTATCTACACACTCTTACAGCTTGTTTGAATAACTTTTTTGGAAGGAAAGGGAGGGGAAGGAAAAGGGAAGAAGGGGAACTGAAGGAAAGGGAGGGTAGAATAAATTAATTTCCTTTAAAGGAAGAGAGAGTGAGGGAGGAAGGAAGAAGACACAATGGTGGTGGTGGTGGTGGTGGTAGTGTAGAAAGGTTATTGTGTGAATTTCCTTCCAAATCTTTTCAATTTTGGAAGGATTTGTTGCTCAAGGATGGAAGAGAACAAATTCCTTCCATTTCTCTTCCTCCCAATTCCCTCACCTCTCATTTTTGCTATCCAAATGGAGGAACTTCCATCTTTTCCTTTCTCTTCCCTTCCCTTCCCTCCATTTTTATGTATCCAAACAAGCCGTTAGTGTAGAGGGGAATTTTTGCAGTGTGATCAGATGGTCTAACGGTTGTGTAAATCCACAATATGGTCAACGCTCAAAATAAGAACCATTGGGAATGAGAAAAAGAGGAATCACACAGACTAGGACATAAAGAAGTGAATGGGAGTAGAGGGGAGAAATAAAATCTCCGAAAAAACATATTCTTGCCAATAACCACACCCCCAAACCTCAAAGGATATATATTGCTGTGCATAGCAATTCTTCATTTATGATGGCATGCCCAATAAATCATGACTTCAAGTGATTCCATCAAGGTTTCAAATGTAAATGCTAAATTCCTAATCTCAAGAAAAAAAGCAAGGCAAAAGTTGACTTTACAGCAGTAGTGACATCAAAAAGCAAAATATTTAATCGAGAACCAGACCCACCTCAATTCTTAAGCGGGCACCTAGTTCGTATAGAGCATCAGAATTTCCCATTTCCGCAGCTTCCACCAGCAAAGCAGCACCTCTGGTAGAAAGAACGATTCAAAATGAGTAACTGATCATAAACCACTATTTGTGCCTTGTGCAATTCAAATCCTTATCTTATGAAACAGCCCAGAATGTATATGGCGTCAGTAAAAGACTAGCAGCAAAAGGTAAATGAATGCAAACTCACTGGCACAATGCCACAGTGATTTGTTTACTAACATTCCAGAATAATGATTATAGATATATAGCCCAAAAAAAGTACTACTTAAATTACAATAAACACTTCAAAAGTGATCAAATATAGAATGCTGACTGAGCAATTGCTCAACATCATGATGCAACTCACATTGCTTTGCAAGCTCCTGGAACATGATATTTGAGGTGTAGCTTGGACAACCAGTAGCGTGCAGTGGTATTTGAATTGTCAGCTTCTAANTTACAGCCCCAAAAGTTCTACTCAACCTCTAACACAAACAACAGCCAACATGCCCCACAACAGAAACTCGATTCGCTTCACTAACAAAAACATGATTGTTTCCAGTAAAAATGCAAACACATTCTCCACTGGCAACAATATCTATTATCTACACACTCTTACAGCTTGTTTGAATAACTTTTTTGGAAGGAAAGGGAGGGGAAGGAAAAGGGAAGAAGGGGAACTGAAGGAAAGGGAGGGTAGAATAAATTAATTTCCTTTAAAGGAAGAGAGAGTGAGGGAGGAAGGAAGAAGACACAATGGTGGTGGTGGTGGTGGTGGTAGTGTAGAAAGGTTATTGTGTGAATTTCCTTCCAAATCTTTTCAATTTTGGAAGGATTTGTTGCTCAAGGATGGAAGAGAACAAATTCCTTCCATTTCTCTTCCTCCCAATTCCCTCACCTCTCATTTTTGCTATCCAAATGGAGGAACTTCCATCTTTTCCTTTCTCTTCCCTTCCCTTCCCTCCATTTTTATGTATCCAAACAAGCCGTTAGTGTAGAGGGGAATTTTTGCAGTGTGATCAGATGGTCTAACGGTTGTGTAAATCCACAATATGGTCAACGCTCAAAATAAGAACCATTGGGAATGAGAAAAAGAGGAATCACACAGACTAGGACATAAAGAAGTGAATGGGAGTAGAGGGGAGAAATAAAATCTCCGAAAAAACATATTCTTGCCAATAACCACACCCCCAAACCTCAAAGGATATATATTGCTGTGCATAGCAATTCTTCATTTATGATGGCATGCCCAATAAATCATGACTTCAAGTGATTCCATCAAGGTTTCAAATGTAAATGCTAAATTCCTAATCTCAAGAAAAAAAGCAAGGCAAAAGTTGACTTTACAGCAGTAGTGACATCAAAAAGCAAAATATTTAATCGAGAACCAGACCCACCTCAATTCTTAAGCGGGCACCTAGTTCGTATAGAGCATCAGAATTTCCCATTTCCGCAGCTTCCACCAGCAAAGCAGCACCTCTGGTAGAAAGAACGATTCAAAATGAGTAACTGATCATAAACCACTATTTGTGCCTTGTGCAATTCAAATCCTTATCTTATGAAACAGCCCAGAATGTATATGGCGTCAGTAAAAGACTAGCAGCAAAAGGTAAATGAATGCAAACTCACTGGCACAATGCCACAGTGATTTGTTTACTAACATTCCAGAATAATGATTATAGATATATAGCCCAAAAAAAGTACTACTTAAATTACAATAAACACTTCAAAAGTGATCAAATATAGAATGCTGACTGAGCAATTGCTCAACATCATGATGCAACTCACATTGCTTTGCAAGCTCCTGGAACATGATATTTGAGGTGTAGCTTGGACAACCAGTAGCGTGCAGTGGTATTTGAATTGTCAGCTTCTAAAGCCAATTCAAAATTCTCCTTAGCACCCTGGAATAATGTTTAAATGAGCAACAAATGGATATAATTAAAGGATATCAAATCTAAATTCTGGTTATTGACAGCCCCTTTATACTTTTTTGGGCATAAAAAAAAAAAAGAAATGATAAAAAAACAAGAAGGGAGGGGGATAACTTCGAGTTCAACTGCAATGGTATGAAACAAAGCATGTATGTATAAGCAGACAAATTTAAAAAGGAAGAGCTAGACAGAAAAGGAGGGAAAAAAAAAAAGAGGAAACTTCAGTTAGTGATTCTACTGTTTAATGCACTCACCCTTAGAAGAGGGATGAGGCGCTTGTCATTAAGTTCACAATAATCAATGACTCTATCAACTTCCTTCATAGCACTCCACCCTTTGGCTATATATTCATTGGCTTTCTTGTTTCTGCTATGCATCCCTCTCTGTTTCATTCATTATTATTAGTTGTCAAAACAAAGATAAGCTGCAAACACATTTGTGCTTAGCACGAGGACTTACCGACTGAATGACACCAAAAATCCTTGAGTTTATTCTTACAGTCTCCTTCAACAAAACTGATTTCAACATCCTTTTCTGAAAAGCCAAAAGGCAAGCAAAAGACCCCATATTAGGCACACCAAAAAAAAAATCATGTTGAACAAAATTAATTGGTTAAGTATAAAATAGCTAAACCCCGAAACCAAAAGTTCAACAAATCAACACCTTATAATGATTCTTTCTTCTTCAATGGTATACTATTATTACTCGAAACAACAATTTTAAGGTTTTCCAAAGTTCGGGGGAACTAATGATGGGGGTGAAGGGGAGTGGAATCATTGCTTTCATTATACACATTATCATTAAGAAATGATTCACTATTTGCAGGCGAAGAGCAATAATTTCCTTGAGCTTTGTTTTAAACATGAACTATTGAAGTTGTGTTCCTTTCTCACTGTCTTGGATTTGTATGTCTTACATCTATCATTTGTGATTTCCTATTTGAATGATGAATAAGAATCATTTTCTAATTCATACCTCCATACCATGACAATTAAATCAAACATAGAACCGAGGTACTTTTGAAAATTTGGACTATCCAATCAATGCTTTAGCTGATTGAATCAATCTAAAATGCTGAATTCCTAATCCATGTTTCATATCTGAATTCCAACAAACCATCAAATAATGAACCAACAATTACAACATTTAGCAACCCAATCAATCAACTCAATACAAACAAATAATATCAATCAAACTATTAGCAGTTAAAATACATAGGAACATAGCAAACTACAGGAAAACAAAGATACCAATAAGATCATAACAAAAGCTTACTTTGTTGTCTGTTGGGGGAGTCAGAAATGTTAGCAGATAGCAGAGACCGCGGCACTCGCAGAGCGGCAGAAGACAACAGAGGTGGTGAGCAGCCTAAGTTTGATCAATATAACACTAGTACCAAACAAAGAATACATGTTGAACAAAGACAATTGGTTAAAAAACAAGCTTAACCCACAAACCAAAAGTACAAAAAAATAGGATTTTGATCAATATAACATTAAAACCAAACAAAGAACACATGTTTGACAAAGACAGTTGCTTAAAAACTAGCTAAACCCACAAACCAAAACCACAAAAAGATGGGATTTTGAAGCAACCCCATATCTAAAATGCAAACAATGTCTTTGATTTTGAGGGAATATATAGAGTATTCAAGTAATCACAAGATATAATATCAGGGGAAAAATTTGAATAAATGAATTGAAGTTTGGTTTAGGCAATTCATCAAACACCTGATATGCAATTTATCAAATAATTGCAGCAAATATTCTAAACATAGTTTTAGAACAAACCAACGAAATTGAGAAGAAGAGTTGAAGAGTACCTTAGTAAAGCGTAGAATTGCAAGAGGTTAGCTAATTAATCTAAGAAAATTAAGCTAAGATAAATATGGGAATTAACTATGAATTTAGTGAGTATAATTGTTTATGAAAAACTCCTTTTTCATAGTTCAATGGAGTCGCCGGTTGAAAAGAACAGCACAAAACGACTATGATCCGGTTATACACAAAAGTAGTACTAGTTCAAAACAACACAATTTTGTTTGTTTAGGTGAATATGAATCTTTACATCTATAGTTTCGACTATTTATGTTTTGAAAACTTGCATATTCGAAGACATATATTAATTCTTCGAAAATAATTCTGAAACTTAAATTAAAAATCAAAAGGAATTTTCATATGATGATAAATTACACGTTTTGAAATTTTGCTATATTTTCTTTTCAGATGATTTCCGAAAAATGCTTTACTTGTCTTTTTGTGAGCCCCGGACCTTCTTAGACCTTTCAAACCCCGACAAGATGGTTTGTGACCCTCTTTTGGCCCTTAGACACCATAAATTATTGGCACTTTTTCAAAGTACCACAGAACCTCTTAAAACGGTAAATTATAACATTTATTTTTGACTTTTGGAGGGCTATTTTAAGAGCCTTGTTTTCTCTTGGTATTCCTCTCACGTGTTGTTGGTGATCTTAGGAGTTAGGACGCCTCACACTCGGTTTCAGTTTTTTAAAACTGTTATCCTCCTTTAGATGATTTTTTGAAGAAAAAAAATCTTTCATTCAACCTCACATAATTAGTTAAATTCGGTGTGTTGCAACTAAAAGTTTACAAAGATAGTAAACACCTAAAAGTCCAACATTGTAAAGGAAACTAAAGAAACCGTCCAATTGAAAAATGTTGCAAGTAATAACCTGAACCCAAAAGGTGATGTTAAACGGGTCAAGTAGCCCAAAAATTTGATGCAAAGAACCAAACCAATTACCCAAACCCGTTTAAGATAAAAGGTCTGTAGAAAAAACCAAAAGCCTTCCTATATAAACTCCAAAATCAAAGGTTTCGAAACTTCCCCTATATAAAAAGTTTGGATTAAATCAATTTATCCCGATTTCTTCCTTTACAAAATTTAGCGCTACAATCTCAAAGTATCGACACTTTTTTGTTTTTTTGTTTCCAGTTTTTCCCCAAATCGGCGAAATTAGGGTTAGGGTTTTTCGGCATTAATCAATGGCTGCCGTTGAACAAATTACTGAGGGTGTTAACAATTTGAGTGTCATTGATTCTGGTAAAAAGAATCGAATTCAAGTTTCCAACACCAAAAAACCCCTTTTCTTCTACGTTAATCTTGCGAAGGTGATTAATAATGTCGTTGATATTTGATTTTATAATTAGGGTTTTTTAATTTGTTGTTTTTTATTTTGGGGATTTTTTTGTTGTTCTAATCATTTTTTTTTCAGAGGTATATGCAACAACACAATGAAGTTGAGCTTTCTGCCTTGGGAATGGGTATATACCTCTCTTTTATTATATATTTTATTTAATATATTTTTTTTTCAATTTTTTGAGCAATTTTATGTAAATTTTCTAAGTAATCGATTTTTTTTTCTTCTAAATGCAATGTAGTATGTTGTAAGATTTTTGATTTGCGTTTGTTGTAATTTGGAAATTGGGATTTTGATTGAATTTTGTGATTGAGCAATTGTATGGGAATTGGTGTATTTTAATTGATTATGAATGTAGAATCATGTTTATTTGATTTTAATGATGAAATTAGGGTTTCTGCAATGAGTGGAATGCATTCTGTAATGTACATTGTGTAGAATTAGGTTTAACTATTAATCTTGTTGAACATTTTGTAAATTTTGATTTAGGGTTTAAACTACTTGATTATGACCTGTTGAGTTTACATGCTTCTCTGCTCCCATATATGCCACTGTTATGGCGGAAATTGCGTTCAATGTATCATGAACCGTGTGTTTAGATGACTTGTATTCTATTCGGATGTCCATGCTAATTGGGACCTATTTTCTTCTTGTAATTTTAAATCTGGTTGCTACGGTGACAATACTCTATAGAATTAATTGATGAGTTTTCTGTTGGAAAAGTCTACTGTTAGTATTAATGTTTTGAAGGTGCTTGGCCAATGTGTCATGTTTTCTTCATACCCGTGCTTTTGTCTGTAAGAAGACTGACCTTTCTAGTACTTGGAGTTTGTTTTGATTGAGAGCTGAAGGTATTTCTTTTTCCCCCCCCCCCTGATTTGGAGCTTCAGTTAGTATGGAAATCTCCTTGCCTGGTTTTGGAGATTTCGGTCTGTGATGCTTAAGATAATAGGATATACCCAGGTGTTGGAAATTGAAACTTTTTTGTTGGTGGTGGGTTTTGAGGGAGGGGGGGGGGGTGAGGGTTGTTGTTGCCTTTCACTTTCGCTTTAACGTGGTAACACCTCGTTATTTCTCTGGTCATGCAGTCATTGCTTAGCTTTTCTTAGGTGATGATGGTTATTTCACTGTTTAATGTTTAGGTTACTGGAATTTTCCAACTATTAGCTATCTGTTGTTTCATCCAATGTCGCTAACCATTTTGTGCAATTGGTTTGGTTGGATCGTATATTTGTATTTGATGATCGTTGTTTTATTTTTTAGAATGGTCTTACTGATTTAGAATTTTATCCCTTAAGGAATGAAGTACAATTGTGATTACATGATTCTTACTTTATTTTTACATTGTTTGCAGCTATTGCTACAGTTGTAAGTGTTGCTGAAATCCTTAAAAATGGTCATCTAGCTGTTGAGAAGAGTAAGTACTTGTATGATTTCAGAGTAGCTAATATTTGAGAACACATATCTGAACTTGTGATAACCTAGAGACGATTGGTTGGTCTTTGCAGAGATCTTGACATCTACTGTTGATATTAAGGATGATTCGAGAGGGCGACCAGTTCAGAAGGCAAAGGTAAGCCTTGTTTCTGTAACACCTTCAAGAAACCTTTTGTTCTTTCATATGAGTGTTATTGCATTTGAATACTTCTTTTGTTTGGCGTTCTATGATTTTCTTATATTCATTTTAACTCTCTCTCTCTCTCTCTTTCTTTTTTTTTTTATTATTATTTTTTTTAAGAGAATAGAGTATACCTAAACTATCAGGGTCTTAATTTAGACTTGTGTTTTTAGTTCTCAATTGAACTTAGTAGCTAGCTCTAAATCTTATATTTCCTGATAAAAAAAACCCTACTTGTAGCTTGTTGTTAGACGTTTTGATTGAGCATGGAGTATTTATCTTTCAGATAGAGATACTACTGGAGAAGTCAGAGGACTTTGACAAACTCATGGCAGCTGCTGCAGAAGAAGAAGATGATTTTGCCGAAGGAGAATAGCAAAGTTGAGGCAAAGGTTTCCATTTGTCGGGGATTTGTTCTGGTAGTCATGCATGTTCATTCATTTTAAATTATCAAGGAATTTGGTTTTCAAATGAGCATGTAGTCAAAGTAATTTTTCTCTTTAGTTTAGGTTCTGAGAAAATTTGTGATCCAAAAATTGTTTGGTTGTGTATGAATTTTCTATATTAACTATCTGAATTCCGGATGTATTCTTTTACCTGTGATACTGTGATTGTGGGTTCTAATTCTTGTTTAAATATCTAAATTGTTGTTGCTTGACATATAGTTATAGTACCTAACTACCTATACAGTGCTTTTTTTCCCCTCTCCCCTATTTTATGATGGTTTTATTTTGAAAGTTATTGTATTAATATGTGCTTTTGCGGTTTCAACTTTCGAGCACCTAACAATCTAATTGTTATCATCAAACCGAAATGAGGCAATGAAATTCTTACTTTCTTTTTCTTGTTTTAACTAGTAGTTTTGCTACACCATATTTCAAACTTGAATTTGTGAAACACTCGATTTTTCCAACCGGAATTGGTCAGACACGTTTTATATCCATCTATGTAGTACTTCCTCTGCTCCATATTGGTCGTAACATTGTATTTCGGCGTATATTTTAAGAAAGAGATTTGAAAGCATAAACAAGTGACTTTAGTGAGATAACTTTTACTCCGATAACTTGTAGGTTATCTCATGCACGTGTAAAAATTATTTTGATTAGTTTGCTCGTTTAAATCCTCAAATCTCTTCTTTAAAATGCGTGTTGAACTGCAATGTTGCAGCGGAGGAAGTATATAACTTCATTTTGCATTTGGTAAAAATGTATACTCCCTCGGTCTATTTTTAGTTGCTACGCACTGACTTTCGCCAGTATTCATGTTGCAACTTTGACTCACTTTGATGCTTAATATATAAGGAATAACAGTCATATGAGATTTTGTTTGATTCGTCTCGATGTATACTATCCAAAAATATAATTTATATATTTTTTTTTATTATACCAAACTCGAGATAATAGCATTATAAATTGCGTCTTGGAAGATGTGAAAAAGTGGATGTAGCAACTAAAAGAAGATTGAGGGAGTATATGTAGTATGCTACTTCGGATCCTGATTTCCGCGCTCCAAATCGGTACTATCCGCGCTCCTCATACCTCACAACTGACAAATTACAGCATGAGTCTCATGTTGTTGCTTTGCATTCCTCTCTCACACGTGCTAACTTCCACCTTGCATTTATTTTATTTTTTTGTTTATCTTCCACACATTCATCTCTTAGTTCTTACATAGTATAAGTACAGTAACAATCTAGAGTTATTAACCATATCTTTCCAATTAATTACTTGTAATTTTGTATCATCTTTTGCTTTATTTTAATTTACTTACATGTATTAGTATTAATTTTTGAAGACTAATTACTAAAAATTAACCATCATTGTTAGGTTAGTAGTTGAAATTATTTCATGCTCAAGCTAATCAATGGATAATAACATTCCACAAGCCTACCACTTTCATTGTCATTTGTTAATAATTTTTGTCAAGAACAATATTCATCTATCACATAGAAAACCACTAATATTGAAAGATAAATTCGATACGACTCCATTGTATTCCAAAACTTTCGAATATAATCGACTCCATACACAAAAAAAAAAAAGTCTTGACAAGAACTTGCATCCAAAAATTTTCGGAGTCCTACACTACATTAGAGATTGTACTTGCCTTCAAGTAATAGAAATTTGATCTGAAAGTGGAAATGCATTTAAATCAACTAAAAAAGAGGTTGGGTCAACAAACTCATTTGGTATTGGAGGCATGGAAATAACAGAATTTTGAGTAGCAATACTTGGACACTTTCGACGATCATGACGTGTATCACCACATACACTACACCTTCTAACCTTAAGAGCAAGCTCAAAAGCTAATGGATCCCTTTTAGTAGATACGGTTTGCTTCTTCTTGCTTGAACTTGATCCCGTTTTAGTTTGACGAATCTTTGGTTCAAATATTAAAGGGCTAGAAGAGTTGACAAATTGCGAAATTTGTTGTTGAACACTTTCTTTTTGAGCGAGAAGTAATTGTTTATATTTGACTTGTAATTGATGGACAAGGCCATCAATACCATCTCCAGGAAGATCAAGATTGTTATCACTTCTTGAAAGTGAGACATCAACAATTCTCCACTGAGGATGAATACTTTTGAGCTCTAATTCTTCACTCATCATCCTTCTCATCATGTGAGCACACGGTAGACCCATGGTCTTTGAAAAGTGACCAGTACAAATAGGACACATTGAATATGTAGAAGCTAACTCATATTGTTGGAGGAGTTTCCGTAGTGCAAATTTAGAGACACAACCAATGAGCTTGCTAAAGAAAGGGATGCGTAAGTCATGATCAACACGAATCTTCTCACTTGATAATTGTGCTTTGATCTCATTAAATTGATTATCAACGGCATGAGTAATTTTAAAACTTCACGGTACGAAGATCACTAGTAGAGACTTGAATATATTTCTTCAAAATAGCATGAGCACCTTCTGCCCTTGAAGTAGCCTGATGACCAAAATGCAAATATTCATTTGCCCATGCACTTACAAAATATTCCTTCCATGGCAACTAAGTTTTATTGATATAGCCAATAGCCTCTACATACTTCTCATACATCACTTTAAATCCATACCAAGCTTCATCAAATTGTTCTTTCGTTGATGAGTATATTAATGTTGTCCAAGAAGAAATAAATTCATCCCATTCATCTTCTTCTTCAAAAAATTGTTTACATTTTGCTAAAATATTTTTCTCAATGTGCCAAACACACAACAAATTGAAAATGTTTGGAAAGACAACTTTTATAGAATTCATCAATGCTAATTCACGGTCTGATACAATCACCAGTGGATGTTTGGTAATACCCAATACCTTAGTAAAATTTTCCAATGCCCAAACATAATCCTTTTCCTCTCCCCTACCCAAAAAGGCAAAGCAACCGTAGAAGGAAGTATTAAAGCTAGTGACTCCAATTATGTCAAGTAATGGCATCTTATATTTGTTAGTCTTGTAAGTGCAATCCATGACAAAAATGTTAGGATAAATTCTAGCTAGTTCAATGAAACTTGGATGAGAAAATAACAAGTGAGAGACATGACCCTCATGATCACATTTATAATCATATATAAACCCACCTTCACCAAGTTCTTGCATCAATGCCTCTATCATTGAACGACCTGCTAATCCATCTTTCTTGATTCTAGCCTTTGTATTATAAAGTGTTCTGGATATTGCTCTTATATTTGAGTTACCTGTTCTTAGCTTTGTGAGGATTTGCCGAGGAGCTATGCCCGCTGCAATCATCTCTTTAACTTGCTTGACTTCCTCTTGTGAGAAGCGGCGAGCATAAGGATGTCCTGCAATATCGGTTGACACATCATGATTATGTGACAAACTTTTTATCTCAGTTCTCCAATTGTCGTCTTTGTTCATTTTCCCCCAAATTTGAAATGGGCAATTTATAAGTCGGGTTCCTGACTTTCTCAATCCCTTCTTCGGGATACTACTTCGATTGGTTCGGTATGAGCCTCCACGATCGCAACCATTAATAACATATTTGTTTCTTTTAGATTTTGAATCACTGTAACAAAACTCATTGAGCATGCTGATTCTCTAATGAAATCTACCAAGGACTTTCGATTCGGAAAAATACGTGTGGAAAGATCACCCATATTACTGGTACAACAATCATATTGTTGTCCCTGTTCATGAATTTCACTTGAACCTATACATGAAAAAACATAACAAGTAAAAAACCACTTAATTGAAGTTGAAAATTGATGTTAGCCACCGTCCTAACCACTAATTATGGAGTAAATTACTGTTATTTCCATTTAATAAACATTCAACCTTTGCAAATTTATCCAGTAAATAATACAACAAAAACCCCCAAAAAAACCCTAGATTAATTTTATTCACAACCAACTAAAACAATTGAAAAGCAATTAAAAAAATATGACTAAAAATAAAAAGGTAGATTTCAATCAACTAAACCAATATGTCAATATGTGGTATGGAATTGAGAATTATACCATAATTTTGAGTTTTTGAATAGTCACGATCTTCATGGTTGTCATCCTCTACCATTTGATGTAGGTTATCTAAGCCGCATAGATTCAAAAACTCATCTTCGGTAAGCCCTTTAAAAGTTGAGTCTTCATTCATATCCATAAAAAGAAGTAAAGTAATTTTTGAGAGGAAAATTGGAATTTTAGGAGTTTTAGGGAAGATGGAAGGAGGGGCAATGTGAGGACTGAGGAGAGACTCTGATAATTGGAGCAAAAGAAAAAAAACAATAATAAATAAAGTAAGTAGCACGTGTGAGTAGAGAGTAGGGGTGAAAGTAATTCAGGTTAAAACTGAAGACCAAACCAAACCAAACCATTTTGGAAATTTGGATCGGACTTTTTTGTAATTTGGACTGGTTTGGATTGTAAATTTTTTATTTTTCGGATTTCGGTTTGGACTCGGACTGGACCCCTCGGTAGACCGTACACCGAACTTTAGACCGAATAGTAATAAACCTTTAAGTCCTTAATGACCTTAAGCCTACTACTTGTTAAGTAGTTATGTCTAAAACACCAAAAGCTAGCAAAATTCTAAAATTCTCTATCATCCTTTTTCAAAGTGTGTGTAGTACTTGATTTAGTGAGTTATTGGATAGTACTATAGATTATTGCTACAAATGTATGAAGCAGGAATTGTTGTACAAAAAAAATATCTTTAAAATTCGGATTGGATTGGATCCAAAATCGTAAGACCGAATTTAGGTGGATTGGATTGGATTGGACTGAAATGCAATATGGATTGGATTGGTCTCAAATTTTAGAGACCGAAAATATATGGTTTGGATTTGGATTGGGCAATAATCCAAACCACAGACCGAACTTTCACCCCTAATAGAGAGTTTGGTAAATAAATGAATTTGTGAAGTTAGATGGTAGGAGTGCGGTTATCAAGTCCCTACTACTTTCTTTGAATTGGTATAATTATCTACCCACTGCACTATAATTTTGTTTGGCATCTATCTTTTTATAAGATAACTAGAAATTTAGCTTGGGCAATGCCCCAAGTTAGTTTATCAATAACAATTTCATAGGCTTTGTTGCAAGTGAATAAGTGTGAAACAAATCAAAAGTTTTAACAAATAATTACAAGACTTCAGTATACATTACTTTGAAACATTAAACATTTAAATCATATAAAGGATGACATGTAATATATTTATTGGTGAGCGCTACATGGCATGATTTTGTTGTCAAAAACGTCTTTTAGAAGAGGTTAAAAAAAAAAATAAAAAAAAACTCTTTAGTAGAAACGGGCGCTTTGGTCAATTATGAATTCTTCAAAAGATGATGAATAGTGCAATTCATATTCCTCGAGGGTTAATCCTAGGCATACTCGTAATTCTACCAGTGAAGTCGTTATGACGTTTCAAGAGCGTATGCAAAGATTGGTACTATCCCATCAATGATTCGAATTGTGTCCAACTCCCTCTTAACAAGTCATTTAAACCAGATTCTTGTCATAATCTACCTTTCTTTATATTGATGATGATCAATTTTTCTTGCATTTTATTGATGATATTGATATCCCTTCCCAAATAACTAAGCTCAATTGGCCGCCTAACACAAATATCTTAATAATTTCATTGAACGTATCATAGGTTCGTGCAATGGGTTGGTATGTTTATACATTGACTACGGTTTCATGATATGTAACCCATCAATGTGTACTTTTAAACATGTATTTAATTTTGTAGATTATGATGATGAAACCTCGTTAATTTTGTCTTATGAGCTTGATTATATGAAAAATTATTTGACACATAGGTTCGGGTACAATGTTCGAAACGATGATTAGAAGATTGTTTTGATTATAACACCATACTTGCTCGATGAAAGACGTAATGTTATGTGATAGTCTGAAGGCGGATTTGTGGAGATGGGATTCAATAGTGAGCCATTACCATTTACGGATAGTTGTTACAGTTTTTCCAAAAACGGTATACATTGATAAAAAATATGTAAATCTGCAATGTATGGGAGGATGTTTGTACTTGTTTCATCATATAGATAGCGGATTTCGAGATATTTGGGTGATGAAAGGATACCGAGTGGAAGAATCATGGGTTAAATTGTTTCGTTTTCCAGTTACAGCCCATGAATTTCGAGGTTCAATTACAAGGGTAAGCGGTATACAAATGTATGCCTATGCCTGCTTAGCAACAGTTGTAATCTATAGTGATAATTTTCATCAGTTTTTGCTAGTGATAATACCGACTCCAGTCCCAGTCCATAATCTTTGTAGTCTTTTGGTTTCTTAGGTTGCCCAACATTAATATCGAGATAAAAATGGAGATTATAGAGAAATACACGCAGCAAGCTTAATATTGAATTTTGCATAAATGGCCAAAAATTTTCATGTCTCATACTATTACATATCGATGACATTAAAAGTCAGTGTAGGAACCTACAAAGAAAATCAAAGATGTCAATCACGATTCACGATTAAGATGCTTTTCTTTCTATTTTGATGGCCCCTTCTTTGAAGATCCTTTATACGGCGATTTCTTGAAAGACTTTTTCTTTGGGTTCAATTTGCTAGACTTCGAGGATCCCTTATCCCGCTTATTCTTTGACTGTTGCTTCTCTTGCTGCATATTGATATTTCTAACAGCCTGTACAAGTATACCAATAGCCAAAGTCAACATTACGTTTCTCTGTTTAATTGTAGATAACTACTCCGTACTAGATACTACCAATTTAGTATTAATTGTGTCCTCTTAACATACCTTGTTGACATTAAGTGAATCATGGGAATGTTTGGACATGAGCTTGCTCAGAACCTTTTCAGTTTGTTCCCTTTCTTGTAAACCCATACCTTTTCCTTGTGCGACAGGTAGAAACTGGGAAACCCAACAACGCAAAGGAATTTAGCAGATGATGACATTAGTTTGGGGGATTGAAGATTATAGAACTATAAAACTACGGAGAAACAAACCTTCCGATGCTTCCCTTTGTTCTTCGAAGGCTTTTCTCCGGGTAATTTCTTGTCAAATTTGCCGATACTAGCTGTTGAAGTTGCTGCTGCACCAGCTACTTCTTCTAGTTCAGTTTTACTGAGTTTCTTAGGAGCAGCATAACTCCCACTTATAGGCAAAGATGTAGCAGCTAGTTGGACATGACTACAAAAAGAATTCTCATCAGCACTTCATTCTAGAAATAGTATGAGCAAACAAAAAGGGGAAAAAACCCGGCAAAATTATAGCACAAAGAAAGGAAGTAGCTACCAAGTTTCATTCAACTGTAGTACTATATTAGAATCGCAACAATCAAATTGTTTTTTTCACAAGGTGTTTAAAATGAACTGCCAAAGTGCCATGTGCCAAAAATCTAAGCATGCTGCTTTGCCTAGTGCAAATACAAAAGTGTCTAATCAAACCAAAAGCTCAAGAAGAGCCAATAAACCATTGCAACATTTATCATGCCGCTAAGAGTGACTGAATTGCTGGTGCTACCATGTTATCCCTTTCCTTCCACCAAACCCATTTTTTTCACCAACAAATAAAATAGGGGGAAAACTGAACAAACAATGAACTGTACTGATGGATTAATATCAACTAAATTCTCCTTTCCTTAAAAACTAAAGACAGCTGAAAACAGATGAATGTAAAAGATAATTGGATTTTAAATTAAAAAAGAACAAATTGTTTTCGACATTTTAGTAGGAGAAAAAAGGGAGACAAATGACTGCCACAAGAAATAGAAAGAGGGAAGAAAGGTGGACAGATAAGAAAACAAGAGATTAAAGGTAAGTACTCTCTTAAACTCTCTATAGTTGAATAAGATTGCAGTTTCGGAACAAATTAAGGATTTATCTTACCACCCCCCACAAAAAAATGTTAATTGCTAAACTTTCATAGAAGCACTTTCTTTCTATTTTCCTTTACATTGTTTTTGTATAAGTCAAGGCACAACAATGGGGGTTGAGGGAGCACTTGTGTCCTGCAAGCCTAAGCATATCAGCATGTCAGAATTACATGGTGAATCAGATATCATTTGTTAAAGTCCTATAAACTCTTCAAACAGATGAGAAGCCAAGCCAATGCATAAGATTGAGTCATCTAAACCTTTCAAAACCCTATATAGACAGGATCCTGAAGGAGGCTAGGTTGTTTTGCCCCACCAAAATCAGACTGAGCTTAGTGATCAAAAGCAACTCAGTTGTTTGATAGGACACGTATTATGTTACTATCACCAAAAACCCATCCTCATATGATGGATATCATTGGAGATTCCCCCTCCAACAAACAAGAATCCAGAGAAAAGAAAACACATTTACAAGGTCCAAGGAATGCACCTCGGCAAGGCACCGCTCTTTGAAGCATCCTTAAGATTCTTCATACGATTCTTCTCTTGTTTATCTACTCTCTGCTTCTTGTCGGTTTTTCTCTTTGCAAAAGGATCCATGCCAGGCTCTACAACAGAATCCCCAGAAAGAATCAAAACATTAGTCACAAAGCACACAGAGTTATTACACATATAGTTCTATACTATACAATCTACCTAAATGCACTGACAGCTATAAAAGATGGAAATATATCCAGAAACAAAAGCAACAGTCTTGCAATATTGTTACCATCAGTTGGCTTGGCATCAATAATGGGCACATCGTCCTTATCATTTGCACGATCATATCCGTAGGTGCGCTTCCAAGTGCCGGTCCTTTCATCATATGCAATTTTGTCTTTCTTGCGATTCTTAATACCTGAAATTTTTATTTCAGCGCAATAAGTGCATGGTCATGAAGGAACATCAAGTTTTACACTTGAATTTAGATGATTATATATATATAAAAAAAAAAGCCTACCCTTCTTCTCAGCAAACAACTCCCATTTGGTTTTTGGCTTAGGTCTTGGGAGCTGGAACAGAACATAATATAAGTATTACTCAATGTAGGAAAAAGAATAAATATTACTGCTGCAAGCACTGCCTACACAAGCATATTAATCAGTCAAAATATCATATATGGCCCGTCTCAAGGAAACGAAACTTGTACATGGGATCTTCAAACCAACTTACAACCCCAATAAACTAAAATTATAGCTTCAGGGTAAGTCCATAAGCCCAGTTTTCATGAATCAAAAATCCGGATAATTTCAGATATCACTAAGCACATGATTTCAGATTTGGAACTCAATAAGACACAAATTTTTTATGCCGACTGCAGCCAACTCCAGTAGGCTCACATAAAATCTCGAAATGTACACTTGAACTTACAAAACAATTGCTTTTCACCCAGCCAACAGTCCAATATAACCAGCAGTAAAAAGGGTTTTAACTAATGCGTAAGCTTATACAACCCACTGGATCATAGTGAACTAACTAACAACACTCCTATTGATATTAGCTTACTTAAAAGCAATATGCAATACAAATCAGCATTCAATTATCGAGGTCTTCAACTGCGAGTACCCTGCAGAGTTTTAGCATTGAGGTAAACTATGCTTATTTCTAATGGAACTAGCCTACATACAAGTATTCACAATCAACTTCGAACAAAAAAACAAAAACTCTTCGCACCATAAACCGATATAGAAATGCATGTAATCCGCGAATCTTTGTAAGAAAACCAAGCTCATATGAACCACATATAAAACCTTAGAACAACCCTAAAACATCAAAAACAGCACAAATAACCAAATCAAAAGACCTCAAAACAGAAAAAAGGATTATACATGCTTCTGCCGCGGAAGCCGAGTAGTTGGAGTAGGCAAAGTGACAATAGGTCCATCCACATCTTCAGTAGCAGGCAAATTGAAAAGTGAATCTGCAAGTCCTTGTACTAATTCTGTTCCCTTCTCCAAACATGCCTTTACCAATTCTTCCCTTCATAAGTACAAATCAATAACCAATGTAAGTTTCTCTAAACTAATTCATCACATATGTAACTAATTTAAAAGGAACAAACATTATCCCCAAATTACAGATTCAAAAAATAAATAAAAACCCCACAAAATTATTTCTACAGAAACTCAACAAAACCAAAGAAAACATGAATTTAAGTAAAATCTACAACAACCCAATGTATAATATCAGATTAATTTGAACATGGGTTCACAAAAATAAGTAAATTTCACTTAAAAAATCAATAAACAAGCAAAAAAAAACAATGCTTTTAATTAAAAATTAAAAAAAAGGAGCAAACTTTTACCTAGAAGATGGAATAGAAGAGAAATGATGATTAGGGTTATAAGCCAAAAGATTCCCCAAATCAATTTGAAACCCTTTATCAGTTTCAAATTCACCCATATTTTTTCTCAAAACTTTGAAGCTCAAATTAGATTTTTTTCTGCTACACAATTTTGGGCACTCGTATACTTGTACAAAAAACGCTTATAAGAGGTGAAGAAAACGACGTCGTTTTAATAACAGATACCCACCAAATTGAATAAAACGACGTCATTTTAAAAATAGAAACTCACTAACGCAACGTTTTATGACCCACCAAAGAAAAAACCAACCTTCCTATAAATTCAAACCCAAGTTTCATTCTCTTAAACCCTTGCATTTTGCCCCAAATTGAGAAAAACCCTAGCCCCCCTTTTTTACTTTCTCTCTCATCATCAGTCAACCTCGTTCAGCCACCATGGTAACTTTCTCTCTCTTCTAATTTCATTTAATTGTTGTAAAGTTTCAATCTTTTTGAGTTTTAGGGTTTGCGTATTGATTAATTGTTGCTAATTTCTGATTTTTTTTGTTGATGATTTAATTAAAGAAGTAATCTTTTTGATTTTTTTTAATTTTTAATTTTTTGCAGACAGGAGAAATTGTAAACCCTAAAGCATACCCTTTAGCTGATGCTCAGTTGACTATTACAATCATGGACCTTGTTCAACAAGCTGCTAATTACAAGCAACTCAAAAAGGGTGCTAATGAAGGTAATTTAATTTTTTTGGGGTTTTTTTTTTTTTATAAAAAAACAAATTTAGGGTTTTTGATTTTCGGGTGTTTTTAATTTTAATTTTAATTTTATTTTGTTGGGTTAATTTGAGTTGGGTGTTTTGAATTGCAGCTACAAAGACATTGAACAGGGGAATTGCTGAGTTTGTGGTTATGGCTGCTGATACTGAGCCTTTGGAGATTCTTCTTCATCTTCCTTTGTTGGCTGAAGACAAGGTAATTTGATTTTACTTATTTGAAGTTGTTGATTATTATGATTTCCTTTGGTTAATGTTTGTGTTGTTTTTATGTTATGATTCTGTGAAATGGAAAAGGGGTTGTTGGTATGTTTATGTTATTGGGAAATGTGATTTGTAGTTTCTTATATTATTTTGATTGATGGTCTGAATATTATGAGCTTAAATTTGAGAAATATATGATAATGTGAGGTTGAATTTTAGGCATCTGTGTTTCTTTGAAGCTCAAAATGGATGTGTTTTTGACGAAATGTATGTTGTTTCAGTTTGCATTTCTGTACTTTCTGAAGTTTTTATTTACATTTATGAGGATGATACCCATCCATAGCGTCGATTTCGCGTCTGATTTGTAACTTCGGTTGTATTTCGGGTTCTGTTTGAGAGCCTCGGCTAATTGTGTTTTTATTGTGCTGTTGGCACTTGTTTTGTTTACTTGACAAGATTAGTTTCAATGTAACTACCAGTATCTTGTTCTTAATTTAGTGTACTGTATTCGACTGCTGAGTGAATGAGCTGAACTTTGTCCATTGACTTGCATGAGAAACGACAGTAATGTTGGTTGAATTTGCAAATTATGTTATTTTGCCTAGTAGCAACTTATCATTATTTGTGAGTTGTTACTAGTTTTGTTTAATTTGAGCAAATTGTACTATAAGCTGAAAATCTTAGCAGAATGTTTGACAATGGCAAATTGAGATGTATGTGTTGAATCCATGTTTGCATCTTGTAATACTCATTATTAACCTATCTTTGCTGTTGGCAGAATGTTCCTTACGTTTTTGTGCCCTCAAAACAAGCTCTTGGGCGTGCATGTGGAGTTACAAGACCAGTGATCGCTTGTTCAGTGACCTCAAACGAAGGAAGTCAATTGAAATCACAAATCCAACAACTCAAGGTAACTCTTCATTTGATTACTGTTTGCTCTACTCATTATCATACCGAGTACTTTTTATTGCTTGCCAAATTTGAATCTGTTTTCTGACGGCTGCTGTTAAATATGAATTGCAGGATGCAATTGAGAAGCTTTTGATATGAGAACGCGCTGATAGATGCCTGTTCGGAGTGATAGGCCTCGTGGATTGTAAACGACTGCTCCTTAGAGGCTTTGACTGATGAAGTTGTTGTGCCACTAGGGAATATATTTTAGTTTACCTTCTTTTTTGGTAATTTTTCGTAATGAAGTAGTGTTTTTGAGAGTGGAAACTGAGGAAAACTTTGAATTATGATGTGAGCTAAATTTATTATAGTCTATTGTTGTTTATCTACAAAAACTTGGTAATTTTACTTGCTGAGGGGTTTTCCCTTTTGTCTTAGTTCTCTATTTTTTCTAGCTATTTATAGTACACTACAATGTTAATTCGAAAGGTCTTGTAATGGTTGATGTCTCATCTTTGCCCTTGAAACTTCAAAGAGTCTTTTGCACCCCTTGGCCTGTTCTTTGCTACTTGTAGGCTTGTAGCAATGAGCTAACAATCATACTACTTTTTTTTAGTTGCAACTAAAAAAGATGAAGGTAGTAATCTGTAGTGTTTAGTAGACCTTGCTAAATTGACTCGAGCCAAAAAATTACTTGGAAAAAAGGGCCATGAACTAAGATATTACATCCGTTTTACATTATTTGTGATGATTAGACAATTTTCCTTTCTATTTTATGTTAAATTATTGTAAATAATGTCAAATACAGGTAGCAATTAAATCCAAAAAACATCTACTTTTTTTTTTAATGAAGTTTTCAGTCTCGTAGTCTTAAAAACTTGATGTAAAAATTGATTCCATGATCTAAAATAAAGAGGATGCTTTAACCAATTAATTTAAAGCTTACTAAAAGATTTAGTGAATAACTTAACCAATTGTAGGATTGTTTAGGGATAATTAAAAGGTGTAATTGTTACATTGAAATTTATTAAGAGTGAGGTTATTAAAATTAATTTTTCATTGTAAAGTATTATACTCTGTCCTTTCCTAAATGTTTGATACGTATAGAATCTTGACACTATTTATAACACGGGTGAATCTTTCAAATTACTTTCGATATATAAACCATAATATAGTCATATGGGGTCTTGTTTGATACGACTTAACGAGTAAGTTATTAATATCCAATTATTATAATTTTTATATATACAGAAAAAAAGATATTTAGGCTCAAATAAGTGCATTGGCATATGTGCAAGTCAAAGTGTATCAAACAAAAGGAAACGGAGAGGGTACTATATTTTAAAGTATTGTTATCATTTTAAATGTTCTTGACAAAGTTAATTTTAGAAAATTGGGAAAAAAAAAAAAACAAATACGTATAAATTATGTTTTTAGCAGTTGGTATTAAAACAAATACGCAATTCATATAATCAAATATATATACATACAACTATACAAGTGACAAAATTATACATCCTAAATTTAAGTTTAATCCGGTAATTCAAATTAAATACTTGTATACCCTTCTTAGGTGGGACTAATCCAGCAACTGAATGAGCTACAAGCCTTCAACAATATGATATGAAACAAAGTACTTGTAAAGTTATAAGCGAAAGAAAAAAATTGTCAAGCTTATTTAATACGGATTGCTGAAATATTAGGGACAATAAGCGAAAAAGTCAACTATAAAGCGTTGATGTCACAAAAATCTTTAGCATTGTGACTTGTAAGTAGTATTACATTAAAGACTACAATCTACTTTATATTGTTATCACTATTAACAATACAGTGAGCGTGCCGGAGTGGTTATCGGGCATGACTAGAAATCATGTGGGCTTTGCCCGCGCAGGTTCGAATCCTGCCGCTCACGCTCTTTCTTCTTTCTTCTTTTTCTGTTACTCATTTTCCAACAATTGCAATTCTTCATATGGCGGTATATTTCAAAGAATCACCATCCAATTGTTCAAAACTTCTTGTCTTCATGCAATAACATCCTAGTCGTATCAACATAAAACATGTATTGTTTTTTCAATGCGTTTAAAGAGTCATAAAGGCGGGTGATGAGATTCAATCCACTACGTTAGGGAAAGAAGATTTAACCAACTGAGCTATCCCTCTCTCTCACAACATGCAATGTATAGAGATGTCCAAGTGTGGTACCTACACCTCATGCAGTCAACCTTCTGTGCTTCAATTTAGATCAACCAAACCTTTCTTTGTCCTCTCCATTTCCAAGAATTTCATTTCTAGCCCTAAGCATTCTGCTATTTGGTATATCTTCTCACATTGTGGATGGGATGTATCGTCTGAAGAGAATCCGTGCATGGTCAATGAACTCTCAGTACTACCTACATCTACCCAGCTGAATCCGACTTCTTTTCTGACTCGACTATCTCTCATTTTCCTCCTCATTGTTGCCACTTTCTCCCAATCCCCGTTTTCAGCATATAAATTCGACATTAGAACATAAGAACCGGATTCTTCAGGCTCCATTTCTATCAATGCGTTGGCAATCCTTCGGCCCATCTCCATATCCCCATGAGTTCTGCAAGACCCTAACAAACTTTGCAAGGCGGAAAATGATGGTCCTCCAGGAACTTCATGAAGCAACTCTTCTGCCTCTTTCAATTTTCCTGCACGACCTAACATGTCCACCATACAAGCATAGTGCTCTGCTGTTGGTTTAATCAGATTGTCATTGATCATTGAGTCCCAAATCTGACGGCCCATATCAACCATGCCCTTTCTACCACATGCTGTCAACATCGAAAGGAACGTGATATGGTCAGGTTTTACACCTTGGTTTCTCATCTCATCGAATATATTCATAACGGAGTCATAGTCCCCATGTCTTGCATGGGCAGAGATTATTGCAGTCCAAGCAAATTGTGTTCTTCGAATGCTTTCTTCAAAGATTCTCTTGGATTCATATAAGCTACCTCGTTTTGCATACATGTCAAGCAGGGCGGCTGAAACAATTGGGTTGGAATTAAGTCCAAGTTTCAATAGGTGAGAATGGCATCTTTGTCCATGCCTGAGTGAAATAGCTTCAGCGGATCCAATTGCACTCAAGACACTGCCAAATGTGAATTCATTTGGCAAGGCTTCGGACCTAGCCAATAAGAATGCCTCAAGAGCTTCTTTGTAAAGCTTATTTTGGTCATATCCAGATATCAAAGTATTCCAAGACACAGTATCCCTGTAATGAAGATCCTCAAAGACCTTCTCTGAATCCCCCATCAACTCAAATTTCGCATACATGCTGATAAGACTGTTAGAAACATTCAGTTCTGACAGGAAACCAGTCTTCAGGCAAAACCCATGCACCATTCGACCTTCACTGAGAAAATCCCCAAGTGTCAAGGCATGCAGTAATCCGATAAAGGTCACATCATTTGGGTAGACTTCATCTACCCTCATTTGACGAAAGAGGGAAAGTGCCTGTTCAGGGAAAACAGAAATCATTGTAGTCCACGAAACCACATTTCTCTCGGTCATGCCTTGAAACACTAGCTTGGCATCCTCATTTACCTCACACTTTGTGTATGTTGACATCAGAAGGTTACAAACAGCACAAAATGTCCCATAACCAACTTTTATACACATTCCATGTAGAAACCTCCCCATCTCCAATAGCCTATCATATCCGCAAGCAGACACTGCAGCAGTTAATGAGATATGATCCGGACTCACCATTTGTCTCAACATTTCACGAAACATGCCAATAGTTTCCGACCCACATTTTCCATCTTGGTTATACCCACATATAATAGCATTCCAAGATACTGAATCCTTAGTGGGCATATCATCAAAAACTCTCTTAGCTTCAACAATTCGACCCATCCTCGAGTACAATGTGACAAGTGCATTCCCAATAAAAACCTCACAACCAAACCCCGCCTTCAGTATATTCGAGTGCAATTGGAATCCCAACAAATACCCTTTATCATCCAAGCAAAATGATAAAGCTGTAGTATAAGTAACAGGATCAAAAACAACACCATTCATATTCATGTAAGCAACAAAACACAAAGCATCATCTGCATTCTTAAAACCCAACAGCACAGTGTTATAAGAGACAGTATCAGGCTCAATAATGCTGTCAAACACGCGAAGAGCGCAATCGAATTGCCCTGTCTTACAATACATACTCATCAAAGAGTTCAAGACGGAACGATACGCAGTAAACCCAGATGACACAGCAAAGCTGTGCAGCATTGCACCATATTTAGCTTCCCTGCAAGCAGCTTTTACCGCGATTGCAATAGAATCTTCATTAAAACAATAAGGATAATTAAACTGTAATTCTGTCTTAAAGATATAAAGAGCTTTGAAACTGAGGCTTTGATGAATGCAGTTAAGCATGCAGGTGTTAACAGAACGAAAGTTTCGTTGAGGAATTTTGTCGAACATGTGGTGTGCATGATCAACTGAATAACATCTGTTATTGTTTAGTATACTTTTTTGAGATGATGATAACAGGGTTTTGAGGATAATTTGGCGGGAAAGCATTAGATTTAAAGATACATGGATAAATATTATCTCTTGCTATGAATTTTTTTTTTTTCTAAAATGTGGGAAAAAAAAAATTATGTTCAGTAGAAAAAAGTGGAAAGGTTAACGGAAGTTAGTTTTTCCGTTTGAAAATTGTTGATGTAAGAAATTTCAATGCCTAAAATCCTAAATGAGTGGTTTAGAACTTTACATACGATGAAGAATTCAAAGTTTTTTATTTTCATTTGATGATGTTGCGGTTTCAAATTGGTTTGATTGTTTAATCACTCTGTTACTACTACTCTATTATTTTTAGGTACTAACATTTAGGTTAATTATAGGTCTCAATGGTTTATCTTACAGAATTAACGAGCTTTCACCTTATATGACTATAAGGAGATGATCACTTAACTTTATAAAGTGATTGACCCTCTTTCATTTTTAATTCGGTCATGTACTTATGTGTGATGTTTCGTGGGTTATAATAAATTTATCAACACTCCTCCTCACATGTTAACGTCCTTCATTTAAATTGGCTCAAGGTCTTTGCCATTAGAGGCCTAAGACTTTACTGCCAAGTTGAATACAAGCCTAGGTTACACTTGTCATTAAGAGAGAATCAACCTTACAAAACCAAAGAGGTTTCATCTTAAAATCATACAATGTAATTGTCTCTTCTTTTATCGATTTGAAGCACCCATATACTAAGGCCCTGTTTTCCTCGTCTTATTTTTGCTTATCTGAACTTATTTTTGTTGAACTGAACTTATTTTTGCTGAACTGAACTTACTTTTGCTGAATTTGTTTTATACTAATTAAAAATTATAGGGCAATTATATACTATAATTGAATTTTATTTAGGTGAAAATAATTGATTTACTATAATCTCTAAATTATATATAATCTGATTTTTTCCCTCAAATTTCAAGAATCTTATGGACAAAGGAATACACAATATTTTATCATCTTCTTTTTAGTATCATATAGTTTCCATGTATTATAATATCATCATATATCTATATTAACATATATTTAATTTCATATAAAATAATATATTTCCAATTTTCCATCAAAAATATAAAACCATATGTAAATATTTTTTTGTTACATATTATTTCTATACAATACATATTTTCTTCGCAAATGCTACCTAAATATTTTTAAAATTATATTCTACTGTTTTTATACCATAATTTCTCATTTAAAAAGATGTGCACATATAAATATCCATGTACAAATTAATTTGCATAATACATATAGATTTTTGTTTTTTTTTTTAACTGAAGTTATTTTTGCTGAACTTAACTTATTTTTGTTGAACTGAACTTTTTTTTGTTGATCTGAACTTATTTTTGCTGAACTGAATTTATTTTTGCTGAAAATAAGTAAAAACAAGACGAGGAGAACAGGGGCTAAGTGTATTGTTTGATAATGACTACATTGGCTTTAGTTGTTTGCTTATGAGACTTGCTTACTATACCATAGAAAGAATAGTTGTTAATAAAATTATCAATTGTCATGTATTAATGAATGCAATCAAAATTCTTCAAGTGAATAATGTAGAAAGAGCGAACATTTGTTTCTAGCTATATCATTGTGATTTGTGAATTTTCAATTCAAGTAGGTTAGGGTTGTATCTTTTGAATTGAATCGAATAAGATTTTAGACTTAATAATTAACGGAGTTAATTTGAATTAAAAAGAATAAAATTGAATTGAACCGGAATAGTAAGATGAAACATAAGATCAACTGAACAAGGCCTTAAGTAATATAGTATTATTTGGAAGACATCTCGATCAAAAAAAATTAATTAATTCCTATCGTTATAATTAGTTAATCATTGAGGTCATGTTATCGTCAACTTATTTTTGCTGAACTGAACTTATTTTTGCTGAAATCATTAACAATTTATTAAAGATTGAAACTTATTTTTGCTGAACTGAACTTATTTTTGCTAAAAATAAGTAAAAATAAGTCGAGTAAATTAAACAGGGCCTTAATTTAGGCCAATTTAAAAAGTGTTTATTTGGTATAATGGATATCTATAATAAGTAATAATTACAGTATTTATAAGATTCAAAGTTAAGACTTATCAACAGTTATGTAAAATAGGAATCTTACCACTCGATGACCTAATTTATAATGGTACGTGGTGGTACCAAATTTTAATGGGGTTATGAGAGCAATATGTTTAGGGGTACTGTATAGGTTGCCCTAAAACATTTTGTCTTGGGTTAACGTCTTTTATGCTAGACTAGACTGCTAGTCGTTATATTGCCATGCATGTGCTCATAATTCGTGAACATTACAACAAAGTGAGAAAGTAATTAATTTTCTTTAAGGACCACCACCTTATATATATTATCCATTTGGGTTCATATATATCATTTGACAATAACATACCATAATCATGTTTCGTGAAAGAAAAATATTTCTACGTAGGACTATGTGAATTCATGTGGACATGCTCGACTATAGAGCCGTGCGATCTATCTATGATGACTAGGGCGGCACTGCTTGTGACTTGTGATCAGATTCAAGCTCAAGTATTACCGAACTCAATTTGAATTTGAAAATTCGAAACTAAAACTTAACTCTATATTCCAAAACTCGAGCTCGAATCAACCTCAGGTTTAATTGAAATTTCATTTAAGCTCAAAAATTAAATGATATATCGAAACATTTGATATGATAATTTTCATTTGCTTTGATATTAAAATAATAACAAAGTTGTTGTATCCTTATTTTTTACATTAGACAAGAATAGACGGTCAATGTCTCGTCATCCCTGACCTATACTTGAGTACTGCATATAAAACTTATTTTTAGGCTTTAACTATAAATAATCTTGGCTTTTGTTAATCCAGTTGGTCCTCTAATATCCATAGACCGTATCATAGACACAAATTTTAAAGCATATTAAAAGTTAGCAATGAGGTTTTCAATCTTTCTATATATCAGCTATTAATATTGATAAACAGGTGACAATGTTTTATTTTATTTTATAAGGAATACATTTATCACGAATTGTCTATTGATCTGCTACTAATTTAATATGAGTGAAATATCAGCTATATATATATATATATTTATTAGCTTATAATTTTCATGAAAAAAATATTATGAAACTATCATTCAGCAAATGAAACAAAACTGTAAGTGATAATTATTTACAAAAAAATTATTAGACCACATAAGGGCCTGTTTACTTCAACTGAAAACAAGCTGAACTGAACTGAAAGTTTTTTTATGAAGGATTAATGAGTAGCAAAATAAAAGAAAGAGCCGAACTGAACTGAATTGAGCTGAACTGAACTGATTTTAAGCTGAAGTAAACAGCCCCTAAGTGAATTAACAAAAATATGAAGATGTATTACTAATTTTTATTTCATAAAATATAAACTACCAATTATGATTTTTTTTTTAATAATTATTAGTGGATTGATATCAAAATTATTACTTTGTCATTTACTCCATAGTTAAAAATTAATAATCATAGTCAATACATAAAAATTATAATTAAAACCAATAAGCAATAATCAATATTTAAAAATCAATAATCCATAATTAAATATCATTAATCTATAATAAAAACTTTCAATTCAGTTCAGTTCATCTCTAATCAATTCAGCTTAGTTATTTTCATTTAAAGTAAACATGTCCCTATAAGCGAAGTATACATATGTATAAGATTGCTCAAATAATTAATACTCTTTATAAATTTAATATAATAATTAATACAATTATATACTGAAAAGTCTTTGGTGGTTCACTTGAGAAATGAACCACCAAAGTCAAAAGTGGTCAAATTAATCTAACTTTTAATTTCAAATAGGATAACTGCCTTCTAGATTTGACTATAAAAATCAAGGGGTAGAATTAATTTGAGTAACTTTAACTTTTATAATTCATTTTTCAAGCCAACCATCAAAGAGGGCCCCTTCTACACAATTACACATGGTGTCATTTGAGTTAAATATTACACACATAGTTGGCTTATCAGCTATAATTCTCTTCCACTTGTAAAAAATATTCTAACAATAATACAAATCATAATTCCAATGTCAAAACACTCAAAATAAACTTTCAATACAAAATTCTACATCACGTACCTTGAGTTCCGTGGGTTGCCCATATAATTTAGCAAAGACAAATTAAAGTGAAACATAAAATCCAACATAAATTTGGCTAGGATAGGCGTCTTTTAGTTGCTAAGTTGATGAACGTTATTATGATATGCTACCTTTGTAAAGCTTTTCTAGTGACAAGAGTAGCGGATAACTCTACTATATAAAAGTATTAAACACAATTATATGACATGTGTGGCCTTGAATCGGAGATAATCGATTGTTGATTAAAAAAGTTTAAATTTAAAACAAAGATATTAACAACTCATAAATTTCTCACAAAATATCAAATTTGATAGAGTATAAAACCAATTGAAGGACGGTCTCAATTATTTAATTCTCGTATTAGACAATCAACTCAAACAAAATTTTTTTTTTTTTTTTTTGAAAGGGAACTCAAACAAAATCTTAAGCTAGCAGTTTATTCACATCGATCTAATTGATCGAACTTGTTTGAGTGTTTCCATTTAATTAAAAATTGCATGCATTAGTTCTCAATGAAATGTAATGTAACAATATCCGATGTGACTAAACAAAGCCTTTTACTTTTTGTAATTTAATTGGCTTATATGAAATTGAAATAAAATGAATGAAGAAACTTGTAAACAATATACACTACATACATCCAAGCTAATACATTTGTAAATTGTAATAATAGCTAATTTACTATTTTGCATTTGTTCACATATTGAATTGCATCATTGAATATTTTAATAAGCTTGTTTTTATATGAATATCATGAAAAAGGAAAGGTTTAAAGGGTGTTAGCCTGTTAAAATTTGGGTGTATGAGAGTGAGGGAGCAAATGGGTTGTCTAGTTATGGGCATCAAATATAAAAGTTTAATAATATATATATTTTTTTTATGAAAGAAAAATTTATTCATCTTTGATTTATTCAATTTAAAATAAAGTAATTTTATTATACACTCAACTCAACTTCCTCCACAAAAATATGTTTCGAGTGGAGAAAAATTGATAAAGTTGTTATAATTGTTTATATTTCTTATTATAGTATGGCCGGTGCACCTCTTATGATCTTATCATATCATTCATATGTACTCGTAACTATATCAATTGCTTGCTTCATTAATATTATTACAAGTATATACCTCTCACTTTTATGTGCGCCGATATATTATATAGTCTCTCTTTTTTTAAGACTTTGTACCATTTGTATATTCTAGAATGATCCCTTGAGATTTGACATGCATTTTAAGGATAGCTATAATGTATAATTGTATGGTCATTTTAATTCTATGTAGTGACACATCATATCCTCAATTCAAGAAGATGAATCTTATGATTGTTATACTTCCACTTTGTAACGATAAAAATTAAATGAAATAAAATTAATTAAATAAAAATGTCGACCAACCATTCTTCCAGTTTTATCACCAAGTACACAACCACTCTAGATTTCACCAAATGTGCGTTTTGAGGTTTTCAGTTTTTCACCATGCAGGGATGCACCATTTAGATTTATATACTTCTAGATTCCCATGTAATTTTGTCTTCAAATTAAAACTCTGAACATTACGATCTTGATGTATTTAATTGGTAAAATTTGCTTTTACGCTTTTTATGTTTTTCTTTCTCATTATACAATTGTCAACTCTATATCAATTAATAAACTATATATAAATTCTCGGTTTATATTTGGCGATAATACATACACATAAAACTTAAAAAATTGATATATTGTTTGACAATTAGACCAACTAGCAAGGGTGGTACGTAACTTTTCCATCCTTTTAAATAATTATCATGAACTCATATGACCTCAAATAATTTTCTAATTTTGCACTCCCTACGTTTCAAACTTTAATTTATGATACAGTAGTTTCAATCAATAATTCAATTGCATGTATAAAGGAGAAGTCTAGAACAAATCTCAACCCAATAATCTACCTTATCTTGGGAATAAATGGTGTTCCCAACAATTTGTAATGCGTTGAACTGTTCGTAGCATGCAAGTGTTAATTAAATAATCGAGTACTCCGTAGCCACTTTGTTCTTGAGCCTCACTTTTTCAGTTTTTCTAACATTTGATTAAGGTAACTGTATTTAAAGCACTAATGCTACACTTTGACTTTGTTTTGAGCTAATGTAAGTCAAAACTTCTTTTCAACATCACTTGTCGGGCACAAGTCCCCAATATTTTACTAGAACACTTGAAAATTTTAGGGTTTAATTAGATGCAATTTCTTAATTAGACTAAAAATTTGAATTAGTTATGTTGTTAAAACCTATTTATTCTCTCAAAATATATATATATATATATATATATATATATATATATATATATATAAACTATTCTATGAATTGTAATAGTTTTGGAAATTAATTAAGGACGATATAAACAAGCTAACAATTCTTTTCATTCTATGGCCGATTATTAAAAACTTAAGTATATAATTAGCTAGTTGGTAGTAATGTATATGAAATTGAAAAGTTTTACTAGTAGTTTGATTTCGAGAATAGTTTATGGTAATACTTCGTATTCCGAATTAGTTTTTCCCTTCTTAAAAAAAACAAAGAAAGTTCTCCAAGTACTATATTTATCAAAATAATTATTTTAAGCAAAAGCTAAAAATTTCTTTATATATACTTATAAGCTTACCTTAAAACTTAAAAACAAGTTGGTGGATGGACTCCTTTGAAAGTGGAAATAGCTCATATTTTGTCTCTATGTATTTTGGTGTTTTTATTACAATCATTAAAAAAAAAATTGATGCACACTCGAATAATTTCTTAGATAAGTTAATAGTAGAAGAAGATTTATATTATGTGGTGTAGCAAAAAACTCTACATGTCAACTACTCCAACATTAAATTCTTGCGTTTATCCCATGCAATTGACCCTACCACATATATTTGACATATTATAACAATTCATGACTTTGGTTGAAATATTTCTCATTTCTCCTCATCTTGATCATCAATTGGTGTGCAAACAAGATATGGTCTAATCATAATATTCGATCCCTCTTTGCTTGGGGCTCCACTTATAGTGCCTTTGTGTTAATTTGGTGAAGTTGTAGATATACGTTGCTATTCTCGTAATCTTTAAGAAACAGAACACTCCAAAAATTCAAGCTTGTGGTTCCTAGGGTTTGGATGCAACTTTCGGTATTGATTTTGATTTCATTGGGTGCGGTAGATCAATTCTTTTGTAACGTAATGCTTTCAAGTTGTACAATGTGAAACATAAAATTGTCTCGATCACAAATTAAATTTAATTATAAATACGTAAAGGTTATTTCGTGTTTAAGGTATATTGATCTAACATCAATATGACTTAAAATGTATGTCATGAAATGGGCTCCATTTATTTTTTTCCAAATTGGTCTGCCTCAAGAATAGATGTATGTTCTAGACATCATTCTATGTTTTTCAATCTATATATACTAAGCTAATTACAAAGAAACTGGCATATGTGTTCTATCCAAAACTGTAAGAGTACGTACAACTATCTAATTCAAACATATTTTATCCAAACTCTAATAAATCGACATATTTAAATGCCCTGTAAATAAAAAAGAATGAGTTATATTATATCTTAAATTAGATAAACCTATTATGTACAATTTCATGCTTAATTTAAGCTTAATTGATGCAACTAAATTTAGTTTTAATGCTATTAAAATTAGGAAAACTTAGACAAAGCATAGGTGTACAATGCTAATGAGTTAATCTAAATGGGGCTTGAATTGCCTAGTTTATCACTTGATTTGGATATTAAGCATTTAAGCAATTCAAGCGACACTAATATATGTAAACAACTCGAAGAAGGAACCAAATAAAAATATGCAAATCAACTGATAAACCAAGATAATCTAAAAGTAAAAAAAAAAAAAAAAAAAAAAAAAAAAAAAAAAA